>JAWZYU010000417.1:0-146000 GCA_038380435.1 Ryuthela nishihirai | reverse complement strand
TTTATACGTTTACGTTGAACCGTTAAAGCTTTGAAAATTCCGTTTTTTAAAAGTCATTTTCGGTAAAAAATTTGGTTTTTGCGAGTAATCTTAAGATTAATATTATTCTTTTGGCCCAGAAATGAAAATTAACACTTATGTGCACGTCGTGGTGTAACAAGATAGAAAAATAGGAATGGATTGGCATCGCACCTTAACCCTTTTGCCGAACGTTTGCAGTGTTTTAAAATTACGTATATGGTGAATAAATATTTCGTTCTAGAGTGAATGGTGGGGAAAAACTTATTTATTGAGAGATGAATTAAACAGTTGCCATTAGATTTCTATAAATAGGAATTGACTACGAAATATTTGTGTTGACACGAAATAGGGTTCCCATTAATTGTAGCTATGGAAATGGCGTTTTTTGAACTACGTTATTTGCGTTTTTAGAGTTAAGAACGATAGGATAATTTTACAAATCCAAGATGCAAAATAAATATCCGGTGCAATACACTAATTATTTTATTAAGAGTAAAACTGAAATCTAAACGTGATTTGAAGTTTCATGTCAACTTTGAGTTTGATATTATTTTTTTTAGTGTGTTAAATATTCCAGCGTTCGTCATTTATATATTACGACAACCAACGTTTTTATATTCGATATTACACGTAGGTCGTACAGGTGTGAGAGATATCTAATGCAAATGATTTGGAATAACATATTTGGCTACTAAGGTATTATGGCAATGTCACCTTTTAGTTTCTCCATCAGATAGGTTTTGTGAGTGACCTCAGGAGAAAATATGTTTTGGAACATGTATTGAAGTGAATATATTACTATATTGTGATTTCACAATATAGTTTTGTTGTATGGCTTTCACGAGACACTGAAAATGATTTTCATCTTCACATTATATAGAAATTGTGCTGGAAAGTAACTGGAACCGCGTTGCTGACGTCATCTCTGTTATATTCATTATATTGTAATAATATGATGTTTTCTCATTATATTATTAAGGCGCACACGTATTTCAGTTGGCTTATTTATGGCAATACGTAACTCTTACACGGTACACGTGGGATATTTTATCCTTTAACGAGTCTAGGCAGGGAAAGTTTTCGTTATTCGATTATCTTTGGTTATTTGATAGCGATCCCCACTGCTACGTTATGTTCGCTAATATTCGTTCGTATAATATTTACTAATTGGCTTCGATCAGGTACGCGCGAATTACCGTCTACGAATTTCTGATTATTAAAATTGTTAATAATTTAAGAGGATTACGTGTATAGGGTATACTTTAACGTGTATAGGGTATGGCTGTCCTGCACACAGACCAAAGGCTTAAAGTCCCATCTGACGGACGGCGGTTTTCCAAGCCCATCGGTGTCCTCTACTGACAGTGGGGAATTTTCCCGAGATAAATCTGAACCAGCAGGGTCTCAAACCTGGGAACTAAAGATTACGAACCTGGCGCGCTACCGACTGACCCCCCCCCCCCTGTGTTTTGAGTTTCTATTTGTAATGCTATGAAACAGATATCATCTCCGCGATGAATTAATTTCTCGAATTGGATGACTCCACGGTGTCAGATTGTTAACAAAACCAGTAAAGTTTGATAATTAAATTAATCTATCCCAGTTATTTAAGCTGAAACGTTATAGTGGAATGGTATGTAATTTCCGGCTTTGATATTAAATTGCATTCGCATATTTTAAATATTAACGTTTCTGAAATATTAAAATATTACTATTAATCGTTGCTAACTGTAGTTCGATTCTTGTGTAGGTAAAATTTACGTGGTCTATGAACTTTATTCTAAATATACCTATTAAAATATATTATGGAAAAGAAGAAATGAATTGAGAGTAAAATTGGACTCTAGAGTCAAAGAAAATATATGGTTGCTATCGTAACTAAGGGCGACACGTGTGAAGTTATCTACCTGCACGTGCCATTGTAAAATATTTGACCAATCGTAGAAGAGGAGCACGAACAACCGTTGGGAATGGCGGTAACAAGCAAATATTTCATTAGAAACAAAATTAACGCCACCTAGAGGAATTTCATTTAGCAATAATTGTCGTACGTGTGAATTTAATTAAGTACATAAGTTATATTTATGCATTCATGTTTCAAAACTTTAATCAACACTATTTGAATATTAGCACATATAGTATGTTGGAATATAAATTTAGGACACTTTTTTGTGAGGGGAAATGTGAATTTTTTTTGTTAGAGTTCAACTTATTTGAAGTATTAGTAAGAAGAATTAAAATAGTATATGATAGAATAGAAATCCTGTTTCCCGGCGAAAAGGGTTAATAGGCACAACACGAATGACCCTTGTTTTAAGCGATAAATAATATTTAGTTTGGCGGTTATTAATATAAAGAAATTTTAATTATGAACTGATGCATCTGGTTGTCATGGAGGCTGTTATGCTATACGCAGTAATTGAAGGCGTCATGTCGGTATAAAAGCAACCGAAACATCCGATTTTTAGAAGTGGTTGGAACATTGGTCCCTTGGTTCTGCAGCTAAGCACGCTAACCACTGAGCAACGGATATTGTAATAAGCATATTTTTCTAATCTTTACGTGATTTTAATGAATATTCTTTATTTTTATGAAGTGTTATATATGGAAAAGGGGTAGGTTCGAAGGAATGATTGGAAGTAATTTAAGGTTAGAAATAATTGGAAGTAATTTAAGGTTCTGCCGTGTGTAGACATATTTCACTGATTACACCATTTCACTCAAGTAATAACCTTATTCTGTTCACTAAACAGTAAAGCGTTAGATTTAACGGTTGACTTTGCAGTGATTTCTGTGGGATAAATTGTTGAATGGATAACTGAAATATTACCGCAAAACTATTAAGAAAATATAAATGTGATACATATTTCTTTTCCGTTAATCTTACTGACTTAAGAGAACAAGTTAGATATGTTCCACACTTTGAAACGAGTATCTTTGTTATCTGCTTGCAACTTCATAATAAGCGTTGAAATGAATTGTACGCTTTTTGCTAGTAGCGGTGAGTTTGTTCTTTAAGGGTTGGGTTGTTTTACCTCTGAGCGGCACTTTTTTGCACACCATGGCCTAAATGGCTAGGTCACAAGGACCCCGAAGCCTCAGAGAAGGTTGGGGGAGGGGACCCACTGGAACAGGTGTTGGGAGACAGATGGTAGCCTCCCGTCAAGGCCATTTAGCGTGTTCTTTAACGTGCACACGGGACCACGGCTTAACGTCCCATCCGACGGACGGCGGCCTTTCCAAGCCCATCGGTTCCGCTACTGACCGTGGGCAGGGCGTGGAATTTTGCGGAGATAAATCTCAATGCTGACCCAGCTGGGACTCGAACCTGGGAACTACAGATTACGAGCCTGGCGCGCTACCGACTGAGCCACCCCCGCCCCTCTTTCAGCAATTGAGTACTTTAGATATTCGTGCAAAAGCTATGTGACGCGTGTTTCTTATTACATGGCTTAACCCTTTCAGGACCATAAGGTTTCTAAGAGTAAATATTAGTAAGTAACTGTTAGTTTGTTTAGACGTAAAATAAATAAAAATCATAAGAAAAAAACATTACTATGTGTAGTTTTTTTGGAATTTTATGGGAAATATTTTTCCCAATGGACTATAAAGGTAACACAAATTATAGTTAGGCTTATTATGCAATGTCTTTTATTTATTGGTTTATTAGAACAAAATGTTAACTAAAATAATACAAAATTATGAAATAAAATTACTATACAAAATGATGTGCTAATTATGATATTCAGCGAAGCAATTTCTTTTGGTAGTGAGGCAAAGATGGACATTGCAGATAGTACATATATTATGCGTCCTGACAGTTCTGTTTTTGTTTTCTAAACGTTCCCGTTTACGTAATTGCGTTCGGCATACGTTCTATTTTGACATTCTGTATAAAAAATGCAGATAAGGTTATAATTAAATACGACAATCACCAATTTTAAAATGGGAAAAATGTTTCCCTTAGTCGTGAAAGGGTTAACGTCGTATGCGACGGAGGGACGTCTTGCATAATCGTTTGGCGTTTGAATTTCTGAGGAATACTAAACACTGTACTGTTTACGATAGGGAGGAACTCGAAGAATTTGATAGAACGCTGTTTACCTGAGATGAATGTTTCGTGTAGAAACATTATTTTTTTAATCCAAAACAAAACTTTTTAGTATGGGTGAAGTAAAGTTTTTCCGTTTGGTAAACGGTCTTTTTTTTTTGGCTTCTTTGCGTTTGTTTAGCAGTGTACGTATTACGGCTAGTTGCGGGGTGGCTTAGTTGGTACCGCGCAAGCGCAAGGTTCGTATCAGCTTTCATTCCCACCCGAACGAGTGTTGATATTTATCAATCCAGAAACTCCTCGCATCACTACTGTCGGTGTGAAACACCGATGGGCTTATAAAGTATCTGGTCTGTGATAAAACAATCAGAGCATGTTGAAGAACATCCTGGATTGTCTTGTGTGTAGGTTACCGGACGGCTGTTGCATTTACTTTTCACCTCCATCCTTATCTGAACCTTCGGTGTCGTCGTGACTGCCATTTAGCTCATTGTGTGCAAGAAAGTGGCGGTCATAGGTAAAATAACCGAATGGAACAACGTAGCATGGTAAAATGTACGTAATTTTGTAATAACACCAACTGAAATTAGCATAAGTTAGAATGTTAATGTGGAGTAGGATGTAGTACGAAAAAAGGTGATATTTTTAAAACTATTTGAAAGTACAGCTGGATGGAAGGAGTCTTTAATATGACACGAACATGTCGATAAATTTACTCTTCGTTATCGACATACTCGTCATATTGTCATGGTAACCATTTATTAATTATTTATCCATTTATTAATTATTTATCCATTTATTAATTATTTATTTTGAGCTTGCAGAAGAGTGAATGGCAACGTTATTTTATATCAACTTAGTGACGTAATGATAGTTTGTTTAGGTGTTGTTGAAAAGAAAGTTGCCATTTTGGATTATGGTGTTGATTATATTTTTTATGTAGTATTAATTGTATATTAATATTTTATATACAATAAATTAATATAAAAAATTAATTAATATTTAATAAATTATTTAATTAATTAATATTTTATTTAATAATATAATAATAATATATAATTTTATTTAATAATATTTTATTAATATTTTATTTTTTTATTAATTATTAATTAATTAATATTTTTATGTATATTAATTTTTTATTGTGTTAATTGAAATTCTTTTCGGGTTTAAAGTAACTTGTTGGAACACCTCGGTTCGTAAATACTTTTATATAATTAATTTTTTAAATATGGATATGCCTGACGTGTAGCTTAGGTTGCATTTCTTTAGTTTTTGTGATTTAAACAGCCTTTGTTTTTATTTTTTTTATCCTCCATATTTAAAAGGACACCATACAGATAATTGGTATATTAAATATTGTTTATTTTTTCCTTAGTAATTCGTATTGTTTCCCATCAATGCTGTAAAACCCTTTGCGCTACACTCTACAGATGATTAAAACAGTTTTCTTGTAAGAACTTGCTTTAAATATAAATTAGTTTACTACTACCCCCTCCCCCCTTCCTTACCGAAAACATTTGATTGTTTTTTATGTATTCCGTTACTAGGCCCTGGAATAACCTGTTGCTGAGAAACAGTAAAACTGTTCCTAATACTGGAATTAGTTTCTGTCAATGTAGTATAACTTTTTGTGCTCAGCTTTACAGCTGTTTGAAAAAGTTCAATGAAAGAAACTTTAAATATAAATAAGTTGACTAGTCCCCTTCGTTACTGCTATTAGGTGCTGGTGTGTGATATATTCCTTCATCTGGCCTGGATTAACCTGTTGCTGAAGTAGAGCAGAACTGTTTCTAATACTGTAATTAATTTTTTCCAATGAAGTATAACCTTTTGCGTTCAGCTTTACTGTGGTTTCGAACATTCCTTGAAAGAAGGTTGAAATATAAATAAGTTTTGTAATTATCCTGTCTGTATGCTTATTGCCAATCTATGGTGTTTGATGCATATCCTCCATTCTGAGAAGACCCTGAATAAATATGTTTGTGAGATAAACTAAAACTCTTCGTAATGCAGTTATAAATTTAGAATTTTGGTTATGGAGTAGTCAACTTGCTTGAATAATACTTTTAACCATTTGGTTGCATGCATTGTACAGCATAGCAAGCCGCAAAAGTTTTGTCTGCATCCTATGGGTGTAAATCACAGTTATGTCAAAATTATATTGGAATTTTAAAATTCCATGTAAACTGTAAAGTTGAAAATAGGACAAGGGCCGCAAATTCTATGGCTAACTAATAACATTGTCTGCCGTAATGAATTGTTTTCATGCACAAAGTGGTCCCGTGTACAGGATAGCCATACCCTGTGCAAGTTAAAGAACACACTGGATGGTCTTGAATTGAAGGCAGGCTACCATCTGTCTTCTAACAGCTGCTCCCCTCACCCAACCTTTTCTGAGACTTCTGGGTCCTTGTGACCTGGTCATTTAGTCCATAGTGTGCAAAACAACCTGCTGTTCAGAGGTAAAATAACCCAACCTAGAATGCTGTTTCTAGTGACTTTCTGCTAACACAGTTGTATAAGATCTGGAATAATAAAATGGTGTGAAAATTTTATTGCAGTTTTTAATAAGTGCTATGACAGTGATCACAATGAATTTTGCTAACATTTCATCAATTGTATTGTGTGCAATGTCATAAACATTGATAACTCTTTGTTTAATAGTTGTAAAATCTAGTATTTTAACCTGTTACAGTAATAAGAGAACTGTGCTTGTGTGTGCAGCATTGAATGAACAACTGAAAATGTCTTTTATGATGTAGGTTGCATTGGCAGGCTTCAGTGGCACCGTGGTTCTTGCAGAGGAGAGTGATATATCCTGTGTGTGCGCGCGTGCTAAATGACACACCAAGTGCCACATAGGCAACTGTTCTGTTCACACAGCTGTGATACTCAAAAGTGATGCTGTAATGAGTCAGTGCACTAATGGAGGTACCTTTCATCTTAATTTAGATATCACGTAAGGACTGTGATAAATCTGAAGTTGCACAACTACCAAATTTAATCTTATCAATATAGGGATGTTTATAAAAGAAGGTTAGAAATATTAAGAAGTATTGAAAATTGTAGTTTTTAATAACCTAGTAAAATTTTTTTGTCCATTTTGAAATTCTTTAATTTTATCACCACGAATAATTACCATACATAAAAATCTAATCATGTTCCTAGCCACTGAACACTAGTAGAGTATCCTAAGTCAAAGATGCCGCCATGAAGAAAGGCATGGGAAATGCGTTGCTCTTGGAATATCTGCTCTTTCAATATCTTGTTGAGCAGATAAACTTGTAATGTTGATTTTGCGTTGGCCGATTGATTTTAGGAAGTTTTAATGATTCTTTTAAATATTTATAATTGGCCGCTATTGGATGGTTGACATTTATACATGTATACTGGTATATGCAACATTAAATGACTAAAACTAATCCTGTATAGCATAAATCTAACATTTAAGTACTGATGGACAACCAACATCATTATGGAAACAGCATGATGGAAGAGTCATCAACAGCCTGAGGCAAGGCATGCTATTGGATTCAAGACGTACATTGTGATGTCAACATAATATTCGTTCAAGCTTAATGTTTTCTGTGTCATCCATACTGATGAGAAATTACAAATTTGGACTGGTCGCATTGTTCACGTAAACGGACATATATGATACATATATGTTGCAACGTGGGCAATAATTTTAGCCTTTTATCAAGCTGTTCATTTACTTTAAGACACTTTAACGGTTGAAAAAGTTCCAAAGCATGGTTAAAGGTTGCATATTACCGTTAAACCTTGATCTTGTGGCTGGCTCAGATGGTTGTTTTGTTCTTTTTCTCTTCACTTGTTGACAAGTTGCACTTTTCCATGATGATTACTGATGTTAGAGTTAGATTCGGACTTGTTGTAGCTAGAAGATTGTGTAGATGTTTGTACAACACTGTATACCAGTCCTTGTTGTTGGCTTTCATCACAACATTGGAGTTTGCTATTGAGGTCTCCCTTATGCTTCCTTGTAATATCCATTGTTGATAACTCCAGTTGGTTCAATGTCTTCATACACAACTTTAAATGAACCTAGATGGTAAATTTTTAGATGTGATTTTTGTCTTAACTACATTAGGAACTACTTAAGTTGTTTAAAATTCAGACATTTAAGCAACTAATCCTCTGCCTGTTTTCATTCCCAATTAATCACGATTTTCCTAGTGCAGTCTGCAATAATCTGGGTGAGTTGTGATTGTAGAAAGTTTTCTGTGTTCTATGATTAAGGTTGTAGCTTGAAGCTCCAACTAGGACAGTACTCTGTTTGACAGAAGATCTGTCAAAATCTTACCTTTTGCTTTCGTGTCTTTTCGCTTGGTTTTTAATGGCTTCGGTAAATAATTACCCTTTAACTGTGATGCTGACCACAACTGGAGTCTCCCAGCTTCATACTCTGGGCATCATTGCAGACAAGTTCGGGGATAAGAACTTGAAGGCGATACAAGCTTGGAACGGAAATCAGCTTTTCGTAACCATGAGTTCAATGGACTTGATGGCACAATTGTTAGCGCTTGGAGAGTTAGAAGTTGGTGGCAAGAAAGTCAACATCGAAAGAGCGGGTTCGAACATTATCACGGTCATGGTGCATAGAGTCCTGTACGAGATTGCAAATGAGGTAATTGCGGCAGCTCTTGCTCCATACGGCAAAATAATGTCGATCACGTATGAAACAAAAAAGGATGGGCGTTTTAAGGGAGCCTTCACTGGATCTAGGATTGTAGTTATGGATATGGCACGTACTGTGCCAAATACCATGACTATAGCAAGATGTTCGGCAATTCTCGTCTATAACGGCGTGATCATTACGTGTAAGAAATGTAATTTACAAGGGCACTTTGCTGCCCAGTGCACAGCAATAGTGTGCAAAAACTGCACGGCTAGCACGCATCTGGAAAAAGATTGCATGCTACCCTGCAAAAAATGCAATACTGCAGGCCATACCTTCAGCGCCTGCCAGGTGCGGTCATTTGCGTATGCTTTGGCGAATAAAAAACCGCCACAGAAAGTAGTTCCGACCGCCACACAGCAGCCGACGGAAGCGGCCGAAGTTGCGGCCGAAAACGAAAAGGTAGCGGCGGCGAATACAGATAATGTTAAAAGTACTGCAAAACCGACTGGAGTGGTTTCTCATCTTGCTGGTACCACCCCTAAGGTCGCAAAGAGCTCTGAGGCAAATAAAACCCCAGCAATTGTGCCGCCTCAGGTCGAAAAAAAGAGTGCCGTCGCGACTATGAAGCGAGGAAACACAGCTGTGAAGTCGACGCCGGCGCCGGCCAAGAAAACGAAGAAAGTCACTGTTGAACTGTCTTCGGCAGCGCCAAAGACTGATTTTTTAAAGAAACCAGTAAAAGAGGAAGTTCACAGCACGTTGGAGACGCCTGAGATGGAATACGAGGCCACCTCGGCGTCGGAGATATTAGAAGGCATTATGAAAAATTCAATCGAGTCAGTGATGCTTTCGGATTCGGACGGAGATTGTCCGAACCTCTGAGTGCGCTGCTCGTATAGTTGTTTGTTTTGGTAGTACTGGGCTGTTTTGGCCCTAGTGTTTCGTTCTTTTTGTCGTTTTTTTTGTTTGTATCCGTGCTTTTTTTTCTCTCTTGTCGATGGGGCCACTTCTTCGGATTACCACTTTAAATATTCAGGGCGCTAAGTCGCCCAGAAAGCAAAGCTGGATCCGGGGTTACATAGAAGCCAACAACATCGACTCACATTTTGACTCTACCAGTTGGGCAAAAGAACTCTTGAAAAAGGACAAACATCGTTCATATTTTTCCTTCGGATCCGGCAATGCTCGAGGTGTGGCAATTATCCAAGGCCATAGCAACAAATATATAGTTTGTAAATTCCAAAGTGACACTGATGGCCGAATTATTAAAATAGTTGTGGCGTATGAAAATGTTCGATTCTGTCTAGTAAATGTCTACTGCCCTAACAGGTCGAAAGAGAGAAATGAATTTTTTAATATTTTGTCATATTTTTTGTGTGATTCTTACGATTGTCTGGTTTTGGCAGGAGATTTCAATTCAGTCGTTGATGCAAATTTGGACGTCCTTGGAGGATCCGTTCACCAGAGCGATAGCAGCAGATTACAGTTATCGAGACTGGTGAGCGGATACCATCTGGTGGACGTTTGGAGATGCAAAAACGATGATCAATTCGCCGCTACCTGGCAGACTTCGGACGGCCAGATTCAGCGGAGAATTGATCGAATTTATGTTTCCAGCCAATTCCTACCTCAATGTGTTAACTTTACTATCGCTGACGTAAATAGCCAGAGTCTTTACGTCAGCGACCATCGGATCGCCTCAGGAGATATAATTGTTTCTAGGGCGGATAGGAGGGGCAAGGGTTTGTGGAAAATGAACATTTCCCACTTGGGAAATGCAAATTTGAAGCAATCCTTGACTGATATTTTGGATTCAGACATCGCGTTAGCCGACTCTTTTAATGGCTCCTGGTGGGAGGGGCTGAAGGGAAAGTTACGCGTTTGTTTACAAACAGAGGGAAGGCAACTCGCTCAAAGGAAAAGGGAAAGATTACGTTTCCTGAGGAGTATTGCTTTGAATCTTTACAGAGGAGGATGTCAGAGTGAGACTCAACACCTTTTAGTGCAAAATGTTAATAGTGAAATTAATGATATTTATATGTCAACTGGTCTTCACGCAAAACAGGTTTCGGTAGCAAAACAAATAGAAATGGAGGAAAATTTTACCTCTGTATACGATCATTCGGCTCCCAAAAATATGGAAGTCTCCTCCATCACTTCCATACGCGATGATGTTGGGGGGGGGGGGATTTTTGGCACCGAAAATATAAAAAAAGTGGTTGTTAATTTTTTCGAAAACCTGTTTCGTGAAGATCAGCTCCAAGAAGACGATATGAAAGAATGGCTGGTGCACAGCCCACAAATCTCTGAAGCTGATAAAAACATGCTTGAAGAACCCATTACGGGTTTCGAAATCGAAAGTGCCATAAAAAAAATGAAATCGGGAAGCGCTGCTGGAACTGACGGCTTCCCGATCGAATTTTATAAATCTTTTAGCAGGATCCTACGGGTCCCTTTAGCAAACTTATTTAATAATTTAATTGCCTCTGGCGAAATGCCACTTAATACGAAAAGAGCTAAGATTGCACTCTTAGGGAAACGGTCCGATGGAAATAATATCTCAGTGAATGATTGCAGATGCAAAATTAGGTCTAGCGGAGTGATTCGAAGAGCCAAACTCTTTAGAATCGCGAAGCAGTTTGTACTTATCATGGAACCACTGAGAATTCTCGCTATTTTCTAGATAAATAGTGGGTTTTCAGATTTTAATTTCCAAACATGGTTTCTACGAAAGCAGAGATTGTAATAAAATTGCAAAGGCGTGAGAGTTCAGTCACAGTTACGCCTGTGACATGCCTTTTTAATGGATATCTCAATGAAGTTGGCAATCCTCAAAACAGCCTACATAACTGAAGAATACCGAAAGTGTAGAGATGATGTCATTTCCTGCTTCACTAGTGTATACGATGTGTGGGGCATGTCATTCACGAATTAGATTAGTGTGTCAAAGAATCAGAACACAGGCTTCACAATTTTTCTAATGGCCATTCTAAATAGCTGGACTCCTTCGCTGATTCGACTTCTTTTGTATGCGCGCAGGCGGATCAATGACTACTGGGCAGACTCGCCCAGAAGGAAAGCTGTCCACGTGTATCTCGTCCACTCCGTGTATCTCCGTTTCGTGCATTGGAACAGTCCAGAATTCGATGAAACTTCCATTTCTGGGCAGCGAAGCTAGAGCGGTAAGGATACCGAACAAAGGCGGCTTGGTCGCTTAGGCTTCTTTAGCTTAGGTGTCACCTTACGATGGGCGGCATGCCGGGAAAGCTCCGCAGATCGCTCCTCTAGGAATCTCTGTTAATCTCGACACCAGCGTTAAGCTCGTCGTGGTGGTGGCCACTGAGGCAGTGGAGGTGGTGAAGGCAGTCAGTGCGTTTGGTGAACTCGTAATGAGCGAGGTTCGAGGCGGTGGTGATTCTGTCTGAAGTGGGGAGAATAGTGACTCTACAATTTGGGCCATGGTGACGTAATGAATGCGAGTGTGGATTGTCATTGAAGGGGTTGTACTCGGAGTTCTTTAGCCTGCACAGTCCAACATATGCAACTGTCCTACATATGAGCCCACGACTTAACTTCCAATCGGATGGAACACGGCCTTTCCAAGCAGATTGGTATCCCTTTTCTAACTCAAGGGTAGAACAGGAATTAATGTAAAAAATTCTCAATGCGAGTGCAATTAGGACTTAAACTTGGGAACTGTAGAATATGAACTTGGCACGCTGACGACTGAGCCAACACCAGGCCTGGACAGCCTTGAGTAAAAGGAGTGAAGAAAGGAGGGATGTTAATTATGCATAAAATTTCGAGTGATATACTGTGTTTAATATTAAAGGCAAAGAGATATCTCTTTTAAAAGCAATTAAAATAAAATTATTTATTCATAAGGATTTTATTAAGATATTGGAAAATATTTGAAAATTAGTAACCAGATTTTAAAAATAAAGAACTAGCAATCTATTTTTAGAAACTTTACTCTAATAAGTTGTGCTACATATTTTTCATAATTAGGTGTTCTGTTACTGAAGTGTGCAGGCCCTTTGACTTTAGTTCGATGAACTGGGAAAGAATGAAAGTTGATTGAAAGATGTGTGTTTTTGAGGCACAGCTGGCAGAGAACATTATGTTTTGCTGATCGCGGCTATGTGCAGACATGCATTTTTGTCGGCAGAGATGCGCCTATGATGAAAATAGATTGTATAAAATAATTATTATTGGATATTATTTGGATTCAACTCTCTGTTGTGTCCAAATAGTATCCAATATATTATATATAATATATATAATATATTTATATAATTATATATTGTATTGGATTCAACTCTCTGTTGTGTTTTGTCCTCAGCCAGGAGAACTGAACAACGGTTATCGAGACACAACTCTAAAATTTGGCCTCTTAGACTGAGCAGTACAACCAGTTGCTCTATGACGTCAGTGCCAGAGTTTCGTTGGTCCAAATGAAAGAGGAATTTTTCATTTGGACCAAATTTCCATGTAGAAAGGGTTAGGGGCGTTCGTGGCAAGGCTAGTGTTTTGACCTTCCAAGACATCTATAATCCCCCTGAGGACAGGGTCCTCCATCTACATCTCCCTCAGCAGGGCTCAGTCTCCTAATTGGCTGGGATGGTGTGTGTCTTTCTCAAGTGCCTGTATGTTTCGCGACAGGGTATCAAAGAGAATATTATATTCCTATGGGTGATACACGACATCGATATCATAATCCTGGAGTGTGAGGTTCCACTTCGCCAATCTGTTGGAAAAGTCTTTAAGCTTCATTAGCTATGACAAGGGGAAGTGATCAAATACGACTGTGAATCGGTGGCCATAGAGATACCGTTTGAAATGGGTGATTGCAAATATTATGACGAGGGCTTCCTACTCGGTGGTGGAGCAGTGATGGATGATTCACATTCTTTTGAACTCACGCGCAAGATTTCCTATTAAAAATTCCTAACAATAATAAAAGATGTTTGTGGAAAAACCGGCCGAGGGTGAATTCCCATCATAAGTTAGCTATTGTTCAATAAGATGACGTTGGACGGTGGAAAGGTTTATTCATCATCATCATCATCATCATCATCATCATCATCATCATCATCATCATCATCATCATCATCATCATCATCATCATCAACAACAACAACAACAACAACCAGCCAGATAATATTACTCTGCACAATATTCTGCTTAAAGGAGGTTGCCGACTCCTTTGCCTAACCTCATCATTAGTTACAAAGTTGAACCACCTAATTCCCAAGATACTGCGTAAGCATCTGGAATCAAAAGCATCTTGTTTCCTGTTATCTTGTTTACAAAGTGTCCAAGTTTCACTACCAATACTAACCTTAGAAAGAACCAAACTATTATACAGTCTAATTTTAGTCTTTAGGTGTATACGCCTATTTCTCCATACTCTCCCTAGATTCTTAAAAGTCACGGCAGCAATCCCTATTCGTCTGTTAATCTCATGCCGCACATCACCATTATCTGTTACATAGCTCCCAAGATAATTAAACTGTGACACCTGCTCAAGACTGCAACCATTCAGATTAACTGAATCACAGCCTGCCTGACTAATATTCATCACTTTAGTTTTCTCTCTGTTTATAACCAAACCTACTCTACTACCAGTTTCATCAACAGCTCGAATGAAAGAGTTCATCTCATCAACATCATTTGCCAAAAGGGCTAAATCATCAGCATAATCTAAATCAGATATTTTCGTATCTCCTGTCCATTTAACGCCAAAATCTTTCCCTTGAAGTGAATTTCGCATAACATAATCGATAACCAAACTAAAGAGAAAAGGAGACAAAATGCACCCTTGTCGAACACCAGAAGTAATGCTAAACCAATTGCTACAAGCCTTACCAACTCTCACACACGACTCAGTGTTATTATAGATAGCTTTCACAATGTTAACTAACTTGTCTGGTATACCATATGATCTCACAATCAACCACAAATTATGACGATCAACAGAGTCGAAAGCTTTTTTGAAATCAACAAAGCTAGCAACCAAAGGTTTCTGAAACTCTAAACATTTATCAAGAATCTGCCTAAGTGAAAATATCTGATCCACACATCCCCTACCACTTCTGAATCCACATTGCTCATCACGCAATTGACTGTCAACCAGATTCTTAATTCTATTAAGCACAATCATGGAAAGAACTTTACGTGGAACAGAGAGTAGGCTGATACCTCTATAGTTATCACAAGAATTGCGATCACATTTTTTGAAAATAGGAATAACAATAGCTCTGGTAAAATCCTTAGGGACCATGCCTTTGTCATAAAAGATATTAAAAATTTCAGTCATCCAAGTGGTAACCGAAACATTCCCAGCTCTAAGCATTTCAGTAATAATTTCATCTATCCCTGGGGATGTATGAAGTTTAATGTTTAGAAATAGCGAAAATAACTTTAGATTGTATTATAGGGCCAACATTAAAGCCACCAATGCATCTATCATCATTGCAAACAATGGAAGTAGAACTAACCATATTGTTTAGAACATCACTGAAATGTTCAGCCCACCCAGCCATGGCAGAATCCTTACCTTCTATAACCTTACTTTGTTTATCCTTCAATCCCTGTACACCTGTTCTTTTTCTAAGAGACGAAACATTAACTATCTGATACAGGTCTCTGCCGTTGTGTTGTCTAACTGCTTCCTCGGCTTTGTCATCCAAGCCATCAAGCCAAACATTCTTATCAGCAGCTAACTGATCCTCTACACGTTTTATTAAGTTCTCTGTAGTGCTTTCTATTAGGACTTGTAGGGTATTTATTAAGGACATTCCGACAGTTCTTTATTTTTGAAAAAGCTTAAGTGCCTTATCATTCAGATAATTCTGTCTCCTCTACTAATTTTATACTAAAAGAGTACTGTTAGTGTCCAAAAAAGCCTGTTGAAAATGATCCCATTCTTCCTCAATTTCAGTAGTAAGCATACCATGACTGTCATAATGACTAAGTAACCTATCATGGTAGCTTTGTCTATAACTGGGTTTTTCAGAGCATCAGTATTGAAAATAAAATTTTAACCCTAGTACAACACTTTTTAAGTTTAAGTTGCAAGAGACTTTTAGCAAGGTAATGGTCAGATCCAATTTCAGCTCCCCTATATGACCTGGTATTTCTAACAGAACTAGCCCATTTACTGTTAATTATTATATAACCAATCATATTCTTATGCAGCCCATCGTGTAAAACCCATGCGTACTTATGTATGTCGCGGTGATTGTAACAAGTTTTAGTTATTTTGAATCCATTGAGTTTACTTACCTGTAGGAGACGTTGTCCATTGCCATTGCAGCTACCAATACCAAAAGGGCCTATCACTCCTCCCCAAATGTCAGAGCCAGTACCAACTTTGGCATTGAAGTCACCTAGAACAAGGGTAATATCTCCTTTCTTGACAGAATTCAAAATATCCTGAAGTTGTTCATAAATCCTATCCTTCTCATCCTCATCGGCATCCTCAGTGGGGGCATAACAGCAGATAACATTCAAGTCTTTAACGTTTGTCTGAAATTTTGTTGTAAGAAATCTTTCATTAATGCACTCATATCCTAGAAGAGCATCACTAGCATGTCTGCTGAGAAACAGACCCACACGTTGGTGATGCTTATTGTCGTCCCTCCCTGAAAGAGAAATTTAAGATTATTTTTAAGAATCTGACCTTTATCTGTCCATCTGGTCTTTTGCAAGCCGAGAATATCTAAATTATAAAGGTGGAAATCTTGTGTGAGGACTTCAAGAGGATAATATCTGTGCAGAGTCCTAACATTGCAACTACCTATGGAGAGAAAATGGTTAGTGGGATGTTTAAAGAAACTATGTTTATTGAGAGAGGGAATGCCGACAATATCAAACAGCTCCCTAATCGTAGAAATGGGGCAAAGACTCGTTCCCCCCACTACTAAAGGCTGAAGCCATCTACACTGGAAGACTTCCTCCAATGTAGAATTTGACGATGCCAATAGAAGCAAAGAGTTCAAACAGAATTGGAAATCTCTGATGATACTTTTATTCAAACTTTGTGCTTTTGAATACGTGTGATATCAGTTATATATTCTATTACATGGCACGGAAAAATGATTGACTCAACTATTCGTGATGAGACTTCAATATTTTTGTAAAAACATTTCAAATAAAAAAAAGATAAAAATAATATTCTCTATTGTTATTTTTGTGTTATTAAGATTATTTGCTTTTCATAGTTAACAAAAGCACTTGTATAAAATTTAGACATAAGGTTAGAAGAATTATTTCTTTCGTTTAATGTAGTGCCGTCCAACTTGTATAAACCCGCGGGCCATTTTTCGCTTTGCCAATATTTCGGGGGCCAATAAAAGAATATGACATAATAGGTAACTGAAAAATCAGTTATGTCACTTCACTAAATTATTGTATTTATAGGAAAAATAACAAGTAATAATAAATGTCAAAACCCCCAAAAATTATTGTATTTATACGAAATATAATAACTAATAATAAATTTCAAAAACCTAAAAATTATTATATTGATACGAAAAATAATAAGTAATAGTAAATCTAACAAACCTAAATTCCTTTTTTTACTTATACGATAAATAATAAGTGAAAATAACTTAATATGGGTTTGAATCCCACTCATGGCAAAACCAAATTTTTTTCAGTTCAACATCTCATGAGTTCCATGTCTACAGGTCTTACTTATCCTGTTAATATTTACTTCTAATATAAAGTTTCTAAACCTTTTCAAATATTTAATAAATTTAATGGCAGCATTGTGGCCGTAGTTGTTGGCAATAATTTCTTTTACGTCCATATCGATATTTGTCGTTGCGAACCGAAGTATATGTTCAAGTGTAGAGTCTTTCAAGCAGTTTCTGTACCTGGATTTTATATATTTCATATCAGAAAATGCGCGCTCGCAGACATATGTACTTGCGAACACAGAAATTATTTGGACTCCAAAATCTTTCATTTTTGGATATTTTTCTTTAGATAAAAGTTTGAACAATTCTATTCCAGTTTCTCTATTGGATGCAATAATTGGGTCGGCCTGAAGGTCACATAATTCCATTTGATATTTACGATCTAGGTGCTAATATCAATATTCAATAGATTACTGAATAAATTTAAATTTTGCTTAAGGTCATCTAATTGAGAAAATCTTCTAAGAAAATCTTCAATTTGGATATCTAATTTAAGAACAAATTTTTCAAAATTAACTCTTTTATTAAGTGGCTTCATTTCTACATAGAACTCTTTACAAGTTTCAAAATGAATTAAATTGTTATCCTGCAAATATGACTTCAAAAATTGTAGTTTGTCCCTATACCAGTAACATGATTATAAAGACAGCACACGTTTTGATCTGTTTTAATTGAGAATGTTTTGGGTTGGGTTGTTTCACCTCTGAGCTGCACTTTTTTGCACACCATGGGCTAAATGGCCAGGTCACAAGGACCCCTAAGGCTCAGAGATGGTTGGTGGAGGGGATCCACTGGAACAGCTGTTGGGAGACAGATGGCAGTCTCCCGTCAAGGACATCCAGCGTGTTCTTTAACATTGGGTTGTTTTACCTCTGAGCGGCACTTTTTCGCACACAATGGGCTAAATAGCCAGGTCACAGGGATCCCGAGGGCTCAGAGAAGGTTGGGGGATGGGAACCACTGGAACAGCTCTTGGGAGACAGATGGCAGTCTCCCGTCAAGGACATCCAGCGTGTTCTTTAATGTTGGGGAGTTTTACCTCTGAGCGGCACTTTTTCCCACACAATGGGCTAAATGGCCAGGTCACAAGGACTCCGATGGCTCAGAGAAGGTTGGGGGAGAGGACCCAGTGGAACAGCTGTTGGGAGACAGATGGTAGCCTCCCGTCAAGGCCATCCAGCGTGTTCTTTAACGTTGGGTTATTTTACCTCTGAGCGGCACTTTTTTGCACACCATGGGCTAAATGGCCAGGTTACAAGGACCCCGAATGCTCAGAGAAGGTTGGGGGAGAGGACCCAGTGGAACAGCTGTTAGGAGACAGATGGTAGCCTCCCGTCAAAGCCATCCAGCGTGTTCTTTATCGTTGGGTTGTTTTACCTTTGAGCGGCACTTTTTTCCACACCATGGGCTAAATCACCAGGTTACAAGGACCCCGAAGGCTCAGAGAAGTTTGGGGTAGAGAACCCACTGGAACATCTGTTAGGAGACAGATGGTAGCCTCCCATTGGGTTGGGTTGTTGGGTTGTTTTACCTCTGAGCGGCACTTTTTTGCACACCATGGGCTAAATGGCCAGGTCACATGGACCCCGAAGGCTCAGAGAAGGTTGGGGGAGAGGACCCACTGGAACAGCTGTTAGGAGACAGATGGTAGCCTCCCGTCAAAGCAATCCAGCGTGTTCTTTAACGTTGGGTTGTTTTACCTTTGAGCGGCACTTTTTTCCAAACCATGGGCTAAATCACCAGGTTAGAAGGACCCCGAAGGCTCAGAGAAGGTTGGGGGAGATGACCCAATGGAATAACTGTTGGGAGACAGATGGTAGCCTTCCGTCAAGGCCGTCCATCGTGTTGTTTAACGTTGGGTTGTTTTACCTATGAGGGGCTCTTTTTTGCACACCATGGTCTAAATGACCAGGTCACAAGGACCTGGTCATTTATTATATATTATTTATTATATATTATTAACGTTTCTCATCTCTCCGCATAAAACAGTCTCCCCTCTAACTTCCTCCTGACGAAAGGTATCATCTGCCCCTTCCAGTGGTAAGCATCCGCCAATCAGAAGGAACAAATATTAGCAAGGGCTTGAGAGTTCTTTGATGTTGCACTCTCTACCACGTGGGTCGTTTCTTTTCCAGGAACGTTTAGTTGCTATGTTCTTGATCGCTCCCTAGGGATGCATTTGGTGGTAGCAGCGCCTTTGCACGTCGAGGCACAGCGGAAGTTGCAGTCTCTGGAGATGTCATCACCGCTTGTATGAATACCGGACAACAGACGAGAAGGTAAATTCTGAAGTCAACCAGAATCCACCGGATGTGGCTCGCAAGTCTTTGGTCCCTGTGCCGACAATGCTTCATAAAGGACACTTTTGTTATTGTTCTACGTATATATGAAAATGAATGCAGACCACTCAGGACAAATACGCTTCGAGAACTAAATTGCAAGATCTGGTTGGACCTCCGACGCCTATGGCTCTTTGATGATGTTTACTACGACGACGATGATGATGACGATGGAAGAATGTAATTAATTAAAAATAAAAAGGAAAATATTTAAATATAATAAAAATAAATAAATACCCCCTCAAGCAGCTGCTTGCCACAGAGGTCTGACAGGAGCTTGTCAGTTTATATGCCATAGTAGAAGGTCTGAGAGGATGGCAGGACCTCAGCAGAAAAACGACACACACAGCCATGCCTTACCCGGGGCTCGAACCCAGGTCCCGTAGATCAGTAGCCAAGCGCGCTAACCACTCGGCCACGGGACGGCGGAAAATATTTTTTTTACAATTATGAGAATAAGAAAAAATATTTCGTTTTCTCTGTTTACAGAAAATCTAAGGTTAGGTGAAATTACTATCGAAATGCTTAAAGCTGGGAATGTGTCTGTTATCACATGGCTGACGGAAATGCTTGATATCTTTAATGATAAAAGTATTGTTCCTAAGAATATTATCAGAGGTATTATTATACCTATTTTTAAAAATGTTAATCGCAGATCTTCTGATAACTGGACGGGTATCAGCCTACTTTGGGCTCCAGATAGCGTCCTTTCATGGTTGTTCTTAACAGAATTAAGAATCTGGTTGATGGACAACTGCGTGAAGAGCAGTGGGATTCAGATGTGATACGGAATGAACAGGGTGATCCAATAGTAACAGAAAAGGTAAAAAGGCAATAATTCGAAAAGTACAGACAATAGCACGATGCGGTTTTCACAAAAATGCACAGAAAGACATGGGATTTTTTTTTAAATCGAAAAATTTTGTTGCCAGAATAGTCACATTTGTCACTGACAGGTGGCGCTGTAGCGGTGTAAAGAGGTCGGCCGACGTCATTGGGAATGTTGAAAGAAGCTGTTCGCCATCATGTGACAAGAATTACAGCTGAAACCCTCTTCGATGCTGTGCAGAGTGTCGTGCCACGTCTGACTGTCATTCTCATGAATAACGGCCGTCGCATTGAACATTTGTAATCCTAGCTGCGTTGCGAATTGTGCTGCGCCACTGTACAAACTTCTTCCACCCCGGGTGCCGAGTTGGGTTGGGTTGTTTTACCTCTGAGCGGCACTTTTTTGCACACATGGGCTAAATGGCCAGGTCACATGGACCCCGAAGGCTCAGAGAAGGTTGGGGGAGGGGACCCACTGGAACAGCTGTTGGGAGACAGATGGTAGCCTCCCGTCAAGGCCATCCAGCGTGTTCTTTAACGTGCACAGGGTATGTCTCTCCCGCACACGGGGCCACGGCTTAACGTCCCATCCGACGGACGGCGGCCTTTCCAAGCACATCGGTGTCCCCTACTGACCGTGGGCAAGGCGGGGAATCCGGGTGCCGAGATTACTTGGATCTATATATCCTTTTTCATGGATAACCGGGGAACAGATTAAATAATAGGTTTCTTCCGGTGGTTAGGTTTCCTTCTATAGGACTGCTGCCATGTTAGGCCAAGGTTGAGGTGTGTCTATATGGCGTATTCCTTGCCCCCGGCTATAGATAAGCACGGCTTTTCATATCTGGTAGTGTCGTATAGGCGGAATCGGGAATTGCCGTGGTTGCATAAGATAGCAACAAAAGAGAGGTGTACAAACTCCTTACAGAACTGAAGCGCCACCTATCGGTGGCAAATGTTACTATTCTGGCAATTAAATTTTTCGTTATTAAAAGAATTCTATGTCTTTCTGTGCATTTCTCTGAAAACCGCATCGTGCTACTGTCTATACTTTCCGAATTATTGCATTTTTACTTTTCTGTTACTTTTGGATCACCCGGTATTTATCAAATACACTATATGAACAAACGTATCCAGACAGTCATTAATCCATAACCTTCCGGTAATAGGAAAGGAATTAATGTCTCGTTGGAACATTTGGTGCTACCACAACCCCCCCAATCTGCGGGAAATGCTTCCCACTAGATTTTGGTACGTTGCTGCTAGAATTGCCTTCCTTTCTGCGTATATATATTCGTATATATATAGCGTATATATGAAAATGAATGCAGAACACTCAGGAAAAATATGCTTCGAGAATTAAATTTCAAATCTGGTTGGACCTCCGACGCCTATGGCTCTTTGATGACGTTTAGCACGACGACGATGATGATGATGATGGAAGAATGTAATTAATTAAAAATAAAAAGGAAAATATATATTTTACAATTATGAGAAAAAGAAAAAATATTTCGTTATCTCTGTTTACAGAAAATCTAAGGTTATTTGAAATTACTATCGAAATGCTTAAAGTTGGGAATGTGTATGTTATAACATGGTTGACGGAAATGCTTGATATCTTTAATGATAAAAGTATTGTTCCTAAGAATATCATCAGAGGTATTATTATACCTATTTTTAAAAATGTTAATCGCAGATCTTCTGATAACTAGACGGGTATCAGCCTACTTTGTGCTCCAGATAGTGTCCTTTCATGGTTGTTCTTAACAGAATTAAGAATCTGGTTGATGGACAACTGCGTGAAGAGCAGTGGGATTAAGAAGTGATACGGGATGAACAGGGTGATCCAATAGTAACAGAAAAGGTAAAAAGGCAATAATTCGAAAAGTACAGACAGTAGCACGATGCGGTTTTCACAGAAATGCACAGGAAGACATAGGATTTTTTTTAATAACGAAAAATTTTGTTGCCAGAATAGTTACATTTGTCACTGACAGGTGGCGCTGTAGCGGTGTACAGAGGTCGGCCGACGTCATTGGCCATGCTGAAAGAATTTATTAGCCATCATGTGACAGGAATTACAGCTGAAACCCTCTTCGATGCTGTGCAGAGTGTCGTGCGACGTCTGACAGCGAATCTCATGAATGACGGCCGTCACATTGAACATTTGTAATCCTAGATGCGTTGCGAACTACGCTGCGCCACTGTATAAACTACCTCACAACTGAAGCGCCACCTGTCGGTGGCAAATGTTACTATTCTGGCAATTAAATTTTTTCGTTTTAAAAAGAATTCCATGTCTTTCTGTGAAAACCGCATCGTGCTACTATCTATACTTTTCTAATTATTGCATTTTTACTTTTTCTCTTATTTTTGGATCACCCGGTATTTATCAAAAACATTATATGAACAAACGTATCCAGACAGTCATTCATCCATAACCTTCCGGTAATAGGGTCTCGTTGGTACAACATATGGTGCTACCACAACCCCCGAGTCTGCGGGAAATGCTTTCCACTAGATTTTGGTACGTTGCTGCTAGAATTGCCTGCCTTTCTGCCACAAGAACATTAGCGATGCCGGTCACTGATGTCTGGCAAGTCGGCCTGGCTCGCAGTCCGAGTTCCAATTCATCCCAAAAGTGTTCCATGGTGTTGAGATCCAGGATCTGTGCAGACCAGTCAAGTTCTTCGACATCCCTCTCATGAAACCATTCCCGCATGGTCCTCGCTTTGTGGACAGGAACGTCATCCTGTTGGTAGAGGAAAGGGTCTTCACCGAACTGTTGCCTTAAAGTTCGGAGTGCAGAATTGTCGAGAATGCCATTATAGGACCGTTCACAGGAACTATGAGGTTAACACTAACTGTTAGTTTATACTGATTGATAGCATATTAGTGTTTTGTGTGATTTTTTAAGAAATTGTTTATGAGTTTTGTAATATTATTGCCGTGTTATTAATTCAGTTCATTTATAGTTTGTTTATTTATTTTGAATTCGCAATCGATTGCCAAATATCCAAATGGAATTGAAAATTTTTAAAAATACATTTATTCGCAGTTTGTGTTTTTGAATGCGTGTGATATCAGTTATATAGTCTATTACATGGCATGGAATAATAATTCGGCTAAAGTATTCGTGATGAGACTTCAATATTTTTGTAAAAACATATGACATAAAAAAGGAGAAAAATAATATTCTCGATTATTACTTTTGTTAAGCTTGTCAGCTTTATATACTTAACAAGAGCTACCTGTATAAACTTTAGACATACAGTTAGAAGTTTTATTTTTTTCGTTTAATCCATCGTACTCCACGTCATTAGGACTGGTTGGAGGAAGATCTCTGCCGAAGCGGAGATTGAAATAAAAAAATGTAAAGTCGTAACTATGACCGTTCTATCAAGTTGCCACTCAATGAAAACTAATCTTCTGACAATCTAGTAAAATGCAATTTTTCAGTTACGAATTTCGACATTTAGTCAATAGATGCATCTATTCCGGTAACTATTTCACAGCACCCTTTCCTATATTTAATTATTATTCCATCTTTCTGTAATTCGATGCACCTAAGTTTAAAAAAAAGTCATCGGTACCATGGTTCGAAATTTAAAATGTTGCGCAAAATGACAATTTACGACCTGTTTAATGAGAGGGTGAAGTTGCCATTCATCCAAAACCAATCTTCTCATAATCGGTTAAAAATACATTTCAATTCATAATTT
Organism: Ryuthela nishihirai; assembly: GCA_038380435.1. Classification (NCBI taxonomy): domain Eukaryota; kingdom Metazoa; phylum Arthropoda; class Arachnida; order Araneae; family Heptathelidae; genus Ryuthela; species Ryuthela nishihirai. The sequence continues at coordinate 121,689 of JAWZYU010000417.1, read as the reverse complement.
GATTTGACGATCTGGCCACCGGATTGCTTTAAAATGTTAGCATATTATTATAGTGGATAAGGTAAAAATATCTGAAATAAAATTTATCATAAATGTACATGTTAGCAATAAAGTTGTTGCAACATGAAATTTATAACTTTTTTTTCCCATTGAATTTATCAGCTGCTGTTTGACATCTAATTAATACATGACTGTATTCTTTATTATTGATATTTATTTTTATATTATTGATACATGACTCTAATTCTTTCACTACTAGGAACGTATACTGCTAAAAATCAAAAATAATAAACGTTTATAAAATAATCATGAATAATATCGTACGTCTTCTATTGAAACTACCGCCAATTGTTTTTATCGCAAAATTATTTTCCTCATTATTTTCCAATATAAAATTTTTGTTTCTCTAACTCATAATGACACAACGATGAGTCTTGTGTCTAAACGTTCCCTCCCGCACCTCGTGGCGGCAGCTCTCTTTTCAGCTCTCCCTCCGTTCCATGCCCTCTCCGTTAATATGATTCCTCTCCTAACTTTTGCCTCTCCTGGTGGCTGGCTCCCGACGCATCTGCGTAACGGTCCCAAATTTTTAACAGTTAATGTCCAACATCCTCCGATTTTGGGGTGATCGCTTCATAGATTATAGCAGGGGTTCTCAACGTGGACAACATTGTTACACTATAACTATACTTTTATCTATCTATACAAGGGGTACGCAGTTACATACACATTTCCAGGGGGTACGTGAAGCTTAAAAGGTTGAGAACCACTGATATATCTGTTTTATTTTATTCCCATTGTTATACTATATATATATATAGTTTTATCTATCTATACAAGGGGTACGCCAGTTACATACACATTTCCAGGGGGTACGTGAAGCTTAAAAGGTTAAGAACCACTGATATATATGTTTTATTTTATTCCCATTGTTATACTATACATATATATAGTTTTATCTATCTATACAAGGGGTACGCCAGTTACATACACATTTCCAGAGTAAAAGTTCGATTCCATTATAAAAGTCTGATAACCACTGCTCTAACTAAAAATGACACAAAGTTGAGCCCTGTGTATAAAAGTTCCCACACGTACCTTGTGGCGGCAGCTCTCTTTCCAGCTCTCCCTCCTCCATTGCGCTCTCGGTCAATATGAATCCCTCTCTTAATTCTTGCCTCCTGGTGGCTCGCGACGCATCTCCATAACGGTTACAAATTTTTGACTGTTAGTGTCCAACTATCTCTGATAGTTGGGTGATCGCTTTTTAGCTTAAAGGAATAATTTCTTGCTCTCTCAAAGAATGAAAAAGATTATTTCCTTTTTCACATATGCAGAAAACTGCCCAGGTTGAATGAAGAAAAAGAGCCCCAGAGGATGAAGTTTCTTCCACCAAACTTCACAGCTGACATGCGACAGTCAGGCAGATAGAGTTCACCTGGCATCCTCCACACCCAGACTCGTCCGTCAGACTGCCAGATGATGAGGCGTGATTCATCACTCCAGAGAACGCTGTTCCAGTGCTCGAGTCCTTTGGCACCCTGCTATACACAACTCCAACCGATGGTTGGAGTTGATCTTGTTGATTTTAGGCTTGTGTTCGGCTGTTAGAATTGGTCTATATTGACGAGATGCAGCAGATGTTGTTAAGATCGGATGTGTTTCAAGAAAACCATTTTCCACTCTGGTTTGATCTCGTAGCTCATGAATGCATGGGGGCGGGGGTGGCTCACTCGGTAGCGCGCCAGGCTCGTAATCTGTAGTTCCCAGGTTCGAGTCCCAGCTGGGTCAGCGTTGAGATTTATCTCCGCAAAATTCTCCGCCCTGCCCACGGTCAGTAGGGGACACCGATGGGTTTGGAATAGGCCGCCTTCCGTCGGATGGGACGTTAAGCCGTGTGCGGGAGAGCCATACTCTGTCCACGTTAAAGAACACGCTGGATGGCTTTGACGGGGGCTACCATCTGTCTCCCAACAGCTGTTCCAGTGGGTCCCCTCCCCCAACCTACTCTGAGCCTTCGGGGTCCATGTGACCTGCCCATTTAGCCCATGGTGTGCAAAAAAGTGCCGCTCAGAGGTAAAACAACCCAACCCAACCCATGAATGCATGAAGATTATTTATGTATGTATGGAGGGATTGTGAGAGCACGTGACACTGGAGATGTAGCACGGGATGAGAATTAAGTCACTTAGCGTTGGGTTCTTTCACCTCTGAGCGGCACTTTTTTGCACACCATGGTCTAAATGACCAGGTCACAAGGACCCCGAAGGCTCGGAGAAGGTTGGGGTAGGGGACAGACTGGAAACGTTGTTGGAAGACAGATGGTAGCCTCCCGTCAAAGCCATCCAGCGTGTTCTTTAACGTGCACAGGGTATGGCTCTCCTGCACACGTAGCCATGGGTTAAAGTCCTATCCGACGGACCGCGGCCTTTCCAAGCCCATCGGTGTCCCCTACTGACCGTAGGCAGGGCGGGGAATTTTGCGCAAATAAATCCATCCTCTCAGACCTTCTACTGTGGCATATAAACTGACAGGCTTCTGTCAGACCTCTGTGGCAAGCAGCTGCTTGAGGGGGTATTTATTTATTTATTTATTTAAATCTCAAAGCTGACCCAGCTGGGACTCGAACCTGGGAACTACAAATTACGAGCCTGGAGCGCTACCGACTGAGCAAAACCCGCCTCTAAGTCATTTAGGAGTTCGAAAGATGAAGTTGAAATGAATGCCATAAGAGGATTAGTGATGCCGATCACTGATGTCTGGCTGGTCGGCCTGACTCGCAGTCGGAGTTCCAATTCATCCAAAAAGTGTTCAATGGGGTTTAGATCAGGGCTCTGTGCAGGCCAGTCAAGTTCTTCCACATTCCTCTCATCAAACCATTCCCTAATGTAATCGCTTTGTGGATAGGAACATCGTCATGTTGGTACAGGAAAGTACATCTAGAGGTTGTGAGAGTACAGTCGCTCAAAAAAGTATTCGAACAATAGTGTTGATTACAGAATTAAGAAAAAAATATCTGGCAACGTTTTTTTTTTACAAATTAGTGATCTGGCAACATTCTTGTACAGTCGCTCCAAAAAATATCCGAACACTATGGTTGATTACAGAGTTCAGAAAAAAATATCTGGCAAAGATTTTTTTAGAAATTTGTGATCTGGCAACCGTCGTGTGACGTGACACGGCGGTTGCCAGATCGTGCCACGTGACGCACAGATCGTCGTGTGACGTCAAATTTTATGCAATTTACGGAGTGCTTTTTAAGGTTAGAATATTTTACATCTGAAGGTCACCTTTTTCACTCAATAGGCTAAATGACCAGGTCACAAGACTCCAAATGCTCAGAGAAAGTTGCGGGTAGGATATCCACTGGACATCTTTTAGGTGACAGATAGTACCTCTCGTTAAAGCTATCCAGCGTGTTCTTTAACGTTGGAATATTTTACCTCTGAAGGTCACTTTTTTCCACACGATGGACAAAATCGCCAGGTCACAAGGACCCCAAAGGCTCAGAGAAAGTTGTAAGGAGGATATCCATTGCACAGCTTTTAGGTGACAGATGGCAGCCTCCCACGAAGGCTATAAAATGTGTTCTTTAACGTTGGAGTTGTTTTATCTCTTAGCGGCAGTTTTCTCCCGCACAATGGGCTAAATGGCCAGGTCACAAAGATTCAGGGTACAAGGACACTCTATTGCACATGACCGCCACTGTCGACCGCATGAGGTCAAAATGATTTCCACGCCGATTACATGAATGTAAGGGGCGGGGGTGGCTCAGTCGGTAGCGCGCCAGGCTCGTAATCTGTAGTTCCCAGGTTCGAGTCCCAGCTGGGTCAGCTTTGAGATTTATCTCCACAAAAATTCCCCGCACTGCCCACGGTCAGTAGGGGACACCGATGGGCTTGGAAAGGCCGCCGTCAGTCGGATGGGACGTTAAGCCGTGGCCCAGTGTGCGGGAGAGCCATAGCCTGTGCCCGCTAAAGAACACGCTGGATGGCTATGACGGGAGGCTACCATCTGTCTCCCAACAGCTGTTCCAGTGGGTCCCCTCCCCCAACCTTCTCTGAACCTTCGGGGTCCTTGTGACCTGGCCATTTAGCCCATGATGTGCAAAAAAGTGCCGCTCAGAGGTAAAACAACCCAACCCATGAATGTAAAATATTGTAATGTCTTGTATTAGATCATCTAGTATCTAGGATATAGGGAGGGGAATAACAATTCTAAGGTCACTTCCCCTCCCTAAAAATTGTGAGACGGAAATATAAACGATTTCATTTACTAAGTTTTTATTTGTTACTAAACTGTAGGGTAGTATATATCATTTTATACAGTTTATCAAGAGTATTTGATATTTTTGCTCAGTACTTTGAGGATCATTTTCTTCCATCAGTTTATAAATTTTGCTTGCCTACCCCTTGAAAATGTTTTTCTGCTACATGATATTAGCTTGCAGAGAAGACATTTTGTGTTCTGTTAATAAATAAATAAAATAAATACCCCCTCAAGCAGCTGCTTGCCACAGAGGTCTGACAGGAGCCTGTCAGTTTATATGCCACAGTAGAAGGACTGAGAGGATGGCAGGACCTCAGTTACTATGTGGAAATTTCTTGCAAATCGAAAGGGAAATTATTTGATTGGTTAATGCTGCCATCTGTCGGACAGTTTGGAAACTTTGCGTTTAAAAATTCTATTTAAATTCTAATTGTATAGAAAGGGAAATATCCAGATAAGATTTTATATGTTCTAACGAAAACATTATTTAGAGTCTCTAAAATTGATTATAACAAGAAAACAATGCAGTAGCAAAATATGTAATATTAATCTTCATTTTCTGTAACTAATTGTGATTTCTTAGTTAACCTCTTCAGATTGTTTCTCTAAAAGACAGTAGACCAAGCAGCAAAATTATAAATTGTAAACTTAATAGGTGAAAGAGAAATTACTGTTTAACAGAATTTTAGGTAATTAAAATGAAATGGATTTTTCAAAATTCATAATTCATTCTGGTAAGAAAGTTTTCAGTTTCAAGTAAAATAACAATTTATTTGTATCGCAGAAACATGTGCTTTTAAAAGCAAATCTGATATTTTGTGATTAACAGGATAATTTAATAATGATTGATAGCATATTGGTGTTTTGTGTGATCAGTTAAGAAATTGTTTATGACTTGTGCAATTTCGTTGCCTTAGTTATTAAATCGGTTACTTTATAGTTTCTTTATTTATTTCGAATTCACGTTCGATTCCCAAATATCCAAATAGAATTGAAAATCTGTAAAAACAATTTTCTTCACAACTGGTTTTTTTTAATACGTTTGACAGTTACATATTCTATTACATAGCACGGAAAAAGAAATCGATAAAGTATTCGTGATGAGACTTCAATATTGTGTAAAACATATATATAAAATAATATTCTCGATTTTTACTTTTGTGTTAAGGTTGTTAGCTTTTCATAGTTAATAAAAGCTACCTGTATAAAATTTAAACTTACGGCTAGAAGTTTTATTTTTTCGTTTAATCGGTAACAGGTGTCCGTTAATTTTTGTCGTTTCGAGTAACGTCTCTGCAGAAGCGGAGATTAAAATAAAAGTTATAAAGTCGTAACACTGACCATTTCATCAAGTTGCTATTCAATGAAAACTAATCTTCTAATAATCTATTAAAATACATTTTTCCGATACAAATTTCGACTCTTAATCAACTGAGACATCTATTCCGGCAAGTATTTCACAGCACGCTTTCCTTTATATGTAATTATTATTCAATCTTTCTATCATTCTATGCACCTAAGTTCGAAAAGTCATCAGTACCATGCTTTGAAATTTCGAACGTTGTGACAACGCTAACGTTCGAAATGGTTACTGTTAGGATGAAGTAGGCATTTAACGAACACCAATCTTCTCATAATCGGTTAAAAATGTTTACAAATTATAGTTTGATTTGACGATCTGGCCACCAGACTGCTTTAAAAAGTTAGTCTATTATTATAATGGATGAAGTAAAAATATCTGAAATAAAATTTATCAAAAATATACGTGTTAACAATAAAGTTGTTAGTAACCAGAAATTTACATCGTTTATTTTTTCCGTTATGTTTATCTGTTTAATACATGGCTCTAATTCTTTCTCTATTAGGAATATTTAAAATAATAATAATAAAAAAAATACCCCCTCAAGCAGCTGCTTGCCACAGAGGTCTGACAGGAGCCTGTCAGTTTATATGCCAGAGTAGAAGGTCTGTGAGGATGGCAGGACCTCAGCAGAAAAACGACACGAACATCCATGCCTTACCCGGGGCTCGAACCCAGGTCCCTTAGATCAGTAGCCAAGTACGACCTTTATATCAAAGATCAAAGATCAGAAATGACGAAACGGAGTCCCAGTCAAAAGACTATACCTCCTTCATATAAGTTAGCCTTAGGCAAATGACAAGAATAAAAAAAAATAAGGCAGCATAAGCTGTGGCAGAGACTGCCCATGATAAAATTAATTAAGGGGAAAACAGGAAAAGTTTAAAATTTTGAAATAGAAACTCGCAGTAGGCTACCGCGAAATCAATCGCTTCAGCGAGCGAATTTGACAGTAGTTAAGGAAAAACGAAAAAGAAGTGAAGAGGGGAAAGGAAAGATAGAAAAAGAAAAACACCAGTACAACAAACGGAAAAGCAACAAAAACAACAGAAAGGCAACAAAGCAAAACAGCACAAACCAGCAGAAATCCAAGTGGCCAAATCAAAGTTATCCAATACACCCTGCAAAAAGTAAATAGGCAGCACAATGCACACAAAGAAGTCCTTTTGCCAGTGTGTTATCGATGCAAGATTTCAAAATCAGCATATAGCAGTTACGAATCGCTATGATCTTGGTCGATCCTGTTGCGAAGAGATTCAATACCATGTTTTTGAAAAAAGGGTAGGTAATGAGCACATTTTTCCAGGATGTATCGCGGCTGTTGTTCACCAAAGTATTCAGTTAGCAGATAGTAGAATTTTCTGAAACCAGGTTTAAGTTTTTGGTTAGGTGTCATGGTATGTCGCAGAGGCAGGATATGATCAGGGGTGTCTTTTAACTGATTGACTTCGCAGGAAGCAATGTACATCAAAAAGTCTTTTATTGCTTCCGCAACTTCATCTCTTGCAAAAATCTCTCTATGATATCCAAAGATAATAGAGTCCATTTTCTTCAGTTTTCCTTGTTTGTGCGATAGAGATCTGACCGGTTCAGTACTTTGTTCATTATCTTGCGAGTTGAGGGACTCTTCGGAATCAAAGTCCATAACTAATGGTCGAGGCGAAGGGATGGAGTCAAAAGAATCTGAGGTTCTTTCATTGATAGTAGGATCAACACTTGTGAGGGGGGTGGAAATATTCATCACAGTAGGGTTCAGAGAAGCAGCTTCTAATGAGGTAGTTGGTATATTTTCATTTTCAGGAAATACAGGTGGTTGTTGTTTTCCACCAACTACGGAGGCAAATGAATTATGGGGAATCTTAGTGAGCAAGAGACAAGAGTCCGCAAAATGCCCAGGAGATTTACATCTCCTGCACAGCTTGGTTATTCCATGATAATAAATGGTTGCGGTGAAACCAGCAATTTTCAAAAAATTCGGAATATGATTTTGGAGGTCAATATTTAGGATACGAGTACCAGTTTTAATAGATTTAAATTTTTCTTCAGCATAATATTCGTCAAAAATTTCTTTAACTTGGCCAAAGGAGAAGAGCTCCTGAAGAATTTCATCATTGGAGATGAAAAAGGGCAATCTCGAAATGAAAACTTTTTTGATCGAAGAGCCAAGGTAGTGGAAAAGGATTTCCTTGTCATTAAAATTTAGAGAAGAGAGTAAATTTAAATTAGCACTTGCCTCGGTGGATGAAAGGGTGATGTATCTTCTTCATCAACGACTAGGATCAAGGATCAAAATGTGACAATCGCAGTCCCAGACAAGAGTCTATACCTGCAGATACGGAGTTGTTCCTTAAAGGCTAGTGACTGTATTTAAAAAATAAGACCGCAAAGCCGTGGCAGAGACTGCCAAATTTGAATTATAAAGAGGGGGAGGGAAGTGGTGGGAGATATGTCATAAAAATGTTAGGTTGGGTTGTTTTACCTCTGAGCGGCACTTTTTTGCACACTATGGGCTAAATGGCCAGGTCACATGGACCCCGAACGCTCAGAGAAGGTTGGGGGAGGAGACCCACTGGAACAACTGTTGGGAGACAGATGGTAGCCTCCCGTCAAGGCCATCCAGTATGTTCTTTAACGTGCACAGGGTATGGCTCTCCCGCATACGGGGCCACGGCTTAACGTCCCATCCGACGGACGGCGGCCATTCCAAGCCCATTGGTGTCCCCTACTGACCGTGGGCAGCGCGGAGAATTTTGCGGAGATAAATCTCAACGCTGACCCAGCTGGGACTCGAACCTGGGAACTACAGATTACGAGCCTGGCGCGCTACCGACTGAGCCACCCCCGCCCAAAAATGTTAGGATTATCAGAGAGATGAAGAACGGATTAAAGAATATTGTAACTGAGTAGATAAGTAAATTAGTAAGAATTAGGATGGTTGCTAGTGAGACATGAGATTGGGTAATGAGAGTGTGGATGGGTTAGGGTGGGAGTGTGCTGAGTGGGGGGGGGAGGGGAGAAGGGCCAAATAGAGAGTGAGTACAGCCAGAGGTAAAAATTACACAGTAGCTGTCATCACTCTCCATCTGGAACCTTAGATGTGAGAATGCTTCTAGGACATTTGAATTTATCCGAAGGAACAATCTGATAGCTGTTGGCATACTGGATGAGCGCATTTGGATGTTCATCAGCAGAGTCAAAATAATTTTTGGCAAGTTTTTTGATGCTTTCTAATATGGATTCATAGTTGAGGTCTCTATGAATAACAGAATTTTTGACGAACCAGGGTGCTGCTATAGCTGATCGCAATATCTTGTTTTGAGTCGCTTGAAGTCTGGCTAGATTAAAGGTAGAGGTAGCGCCCCAGATGGGAGCAGCATATAGTAGGATAGGCGTAATCACTTGTGTGTAAATAAGGATCTTGTTTTGCATGCTTGTAGAAGCTCTGTTGCCGATGATAGGGAATAATTTACAGTGAAGTGCTCTTGCTTTATTGATGACATTGGTGATGTGTGCATTCCAGCTGAGTTTGTGATGGATCGTGACTCCAAGATATTTAGCATGGTCGCTCCACGCTACCCGTTTATCGAACAGGTAGAGATTATCATGATGGGGATTTCTCTTATGTGACGTAAGGACTGCAATACTTTTTGAAGGGTTAACCTGTACCCTCCAGTCAGTGCACCAGGTTGGGTTGGGTTGTTTTACCTCTGAGCGGCACTTTTTTGCACAACATGGGCTAAATGGCCAGGTCACATGGACCCCGAAGGCTCAGAGAAGGTTGGGGAAGGGGACACACTGGAACAGCTGTTGGGAGACAGATGGTAGTCTCCCGTCAAGGCCATCCAGCATGTTCTTTAACGTGCACAGGGTATGGCTCTCCCGCACACGGGGCCACGGCTTAACGTATCATCCGACGGACGGCGGCCTTTCTAAGCCCATCGGTGTCCCTTACTGACCGTGGGCAGGGCGGGGAATTTTGCGGAGATAAATCTCAACCGCTGACCCAGCTGGGACTCGAACCTGGGTACTACAGATTACGAGTCTGACGCGCTACCGACTGAGCCACCCCCACCCCCCGTGCACCAGGATTCAAAGGAATTATACATTGTCTGCATTCTCTTGCAGGCAAAGGATGCACGAAGGGAGGGGGCAAGAAATGCCGTGTCGTCAGCATACATGGCATTAATAATTCGTTTCTGTTTTGGAACATCTGACGTATAGATGTTAAACAATGTTGGAGCAAGAATGGATCCCTGAGGAACTCCCGCATTGATGGATTTAGTTTCGGAGATGCAGTTTGCAACTTTAACTTGGAAAGTGCGTTGAGAAAGATAGCTGTAAATAATGGAGATAAGAGCATGGGGAAAATTGAATTTAATGAGTTTGAAGATGAGTCCCTCAGTCCAGACTCGATAGAATGCCTTTGCAATGTCAATGTAGACAGCCACTATTGATTCTTTTTTTTATTGCAGGCCTCTGCAATAGTCTCTACCATCCTTTGAATCTGGTGCACTGTAGAGTGCTTCCTGCGGAAGCCAAATTGTTCAGGGGGAAGGACATTGAGAGACTGCAATGAGAATTCAAGGCGCCTGAGAATGGATTTCTCCAAAAGTTTTCCCAAGCAGGGTAGTTGGCTGATAGGGGATGGTTATCGGGAAAGAGTGGGTTTTTTCCTGGTTTTGGCAACATGGTGATGATTGCGTTTTTCCAAGTTTGAGGAAAGTAGAGAAATTGGAGACATTTATTGAAGATCTTGAGTATTAATAGAACTGCTTTTTTAGGAAGGTTTTTAATGATTGAGTTATTGATGGCATCATCTCCAGCTGCTTTTTTGAGTTTTAACTGTTTGATATTCTCCTTGATTTCTTCAAATGTTATGAACTGTAGAGTGTCTTTGCAAGGTGATTTTTTGAATTTCCTGATAGTGCTTTCCACCTCACCAATCAGATCGTCATTTACATACTCTTCATTCGGCCGAAATTGCAATTCTAGTGAATTGGCAAAAGATTCAGCCTTATCCGAATTAGAGTATGCCATGCCGTCTGATCCATGAAGTGGACCAACATGTTGGCTGTCTCCCTTTAAAGATCTAACCATTTTCCAAATGGAGCCATCACGTGGATTAAGTGAGGTAAGTTTATTGATCCAATTTGTATTTCGAAATTCTTGTAGGTTGCTTCGAAGTTTGATTTTGATTTTCCACCCAGGGAGGCAGAAATGACATATACAGATCCCGCAGAGACATTTCGTTGACCGAAGTACCGCTACTCAGTCTCTCGCAGAATCTGTATACGTCCGACAGCCCTATATATCGATGGGACATTTTAGCAGCTTTCCGCGATATTCTGCGTCCCGGCTTCCCAGCTCGCAGAATTTCCAGCGCAAATAATTACTGAAAGCAGCTCCTGGATGATCGACACTAGGAATATTACACAATGCCTCTCGCAGGGAAACTGCCTTTTGCCAAGAACCGGGATGTTTAATATTCAGGCCTCCTTCATTACAGGGGCGATAGAGCATAAATCGAGAGGCTTTTGCCTTCGTGCCCTGCCAAATGAAGTCAAAAGAATTTTTGTGAAATCCGAAAGAAATTTTGTTGGAGGTCTGAAGACGCTGCCTATCAAAGTAAATTTAGAAATCAAAATAGCATTGGCTAATTTAGCCCTGTTGGCGAGCGATAAGTCAACTCCCAGCTAAATCTGTTGACTTTCCATTGCTTTTTTTAGCACTTCGATCCTCGTTCTGTAATGGCATCCTTTCCTGTCAAAATAAACGCCAAGTATTTTAACAGGCTCATCAAGCGGCACAATAATATTGTATGTGTCTTCTTTCCAATTGCCCCAAGTCAGAGCTCTTGTCTTATCCAGATTAAGCTCCGCCCCTGTGGCTTTTGAATAAATTTTGAAAATATTAAAAAATTTAAATAGAGAATATTCATTCTCAAAAAAGAAATTTATGTCGTCTGCATAGGCGACATATTTAAGTTGGACACTGGTCCTTCCAGGGAGAGGAATGCCCTGGAAGAGCCGGTCGGTCTGAATTTTCCTACTTAAAGTTTCAATAGTCAAAACAAAAACCAAAGGCGACAGACGGCATCCCTGCCTTACTCCTTTGGAGACGCGGAAGAAGTCAGAGATGCTCCCATTCACATTGACACCACTTTCAATATGGTAATATAAGCACTTTAGAGTGTTTATAAAATTATTTCCAAAGTTATGGGCTTTGAATAGGTGCCACAAGAAATTATGTGACACTCTATCAAAAGCCTTGTTTTGATCAATAGAGAGTAAACAGCATTTGTTACGTTTTAAGTTTACGCAATGAATTGCATCTGCTAAAATACTTAAATTTTGATTAATTTTCCTTCCCCCCACCGAGCATGTTTGCATAGGCCCAATGAGTGCCGAAAGAACTTTACTCAATCTGATCGAGATAACTTTTGCAAAAATTTTATAATCACAATTTAAGACAGAAATGGGTCTCCAATCATTCACAGAAAAATTATTTCCGTCAGATCGTTTACCTAAAAGTGCAATTTTTGCTCTTCTCATGTTAATTGGCATTTCATCAGCTGTTATTAATTGGTTAATAATTCTGCGAGTGGAACTCTCAGAGTTCTTACAAATGCTTTATAAAACTCGATCGAGAAACCATCAGTACCGGCGGCAATAAATTGGGCACTGAAATTTAAAAATAAGCAGATAGTAATTTTTACTGATAGCAAAGCTGCTATTGAAACCATATATAATGATCCTGTAAAAAGCAACTTTAAATCATTTATAAATGACATATTAATTTTAACCAAAAACCATTTAAACAATAAGAATATTATATATATACAATGGATCCCAAGTCATGTTGGCATAAAATATAATGAATTAGTAGACAAAAAAGCTAAAGAAGCAATAAATATCAGTCCAAATTTTGATAATCCTCAATTTTTATATCTTATTAAAAAACAAAATAAAAAAAATATCATAATTGAAACACAGACATGGTATGAGAGGAATGCCAATCATACGCATAGATACAGAATCTCACCAATAATTACAAAATTTAATAACTTTGGTTTCAATAAAAAAGAAATTAATTTAATAACAAAAATTAAAACAAATTCGGTAATTTCAAAGGCTTTATTATATAAAATGAAAAAAAAAGACTCCCCGGCATGTGACATGTGTAAGGAGTATGAAAATCTAGAACATACATTGTTCGTATGTAAAAAATTTGAAGAAGAAAGAAAAAAATACTATAATGCATTAAAAAAAATGAACATCATAAATTATAAATTCAAAAGTATTTTAGAGCCTGAAAACTATAAGAATAAATTAAAATGTTACAAATTACTTATATCATATATCAAGCAGATCAACATGTATAATATATTTTAGAGAAACTTTTAGAAGACTTAAATTTCAGGCTTAGTGGAGATATTAAACTTTAAAATAACATTTAAAAAAAAAAAAAAAAAAAAAAAAAAAAAAAAATACACAAGTTCTAAAAAGATGACTGAATGAGTTCACTACAGAATTTAAATGTAGTGAGAATATTCAATTGGAGATGTTTTTAGTTAGTACCGGCGGCGCTTCCCGATCGCATTTTTCTGATTGCCTTCTCCACTTCTGTTGTTGAAATAGGATCGTCGAGTATCTCTTTTTCATGGTCACTGATTTGTGGGCAATTGCCAATCCAATTTATCATATCATCTTCACAGATCTGGTCCTCGCAAAACAGGTTTGCAAAAAATTTAACAAATAATTTTTTAATGTTTTCTGTGCCAAAAACATCCCCCCCCTACAGCATCGCGAATGGAAGTGATGGAGGTGACTTCGAAATTTTTGGGAGCCGAATGTTCAAATACAGAGGAGAAATTTTCCTCCATTTCTATTTGCTTTCTAAATGAAACCTGTTTTGCCTGAAGGCCTGTTGACATATAAATATTGTTGATTTCACTATTAACTTCTTGCACCAATAGGTTATTAGCAGTACTTTGGCATCCTCCTCTGTTAAGACCCAAAGCAATACTCCTCAGGAAACGTAATCTTTCCCTTTTCTCATTTGCGAGTTGCCTTCCCTCTGTTTTTAAACAAACGCGTAACCTTCCCTTGAGCCCCTCCCACCAGGAGCCGGTGAATGAGTCGGCTGACGCGATGTCTGAATCAATGATATCAGTCAAGGATTGCTTCAAATTATCATTTTCCAAATGGGAAATGTTCATTTTCCACAAACCCTTGCCCCTCCTATCCTCCCTAGTAATAATTATTTCTCCTGAGGCGATCCGATGGTCGCTGACGTAAAAGTTCTGGCTGTTTACGTCAGCGATATTAAAATTAACACAATTAGATAGAAATTGGCTAGAGACATAAATTCGATCAATTCGCCTCTTAATCTGGCCGTCTGACGACTGCCAGGTAGCTGCGAATTGATCATCGTGTTTGCGTCTCCAGACGTCCTCCAGATGGTATCCGCTCATCAGTCGAGCCAGCTGTAATCTGCTGCTGTCACACTGATCAGCGGATCCACCCGAGACGTCCAGATCCACATCCACGACTGAATTAAAATCTCCAGCCAATATCAGACAATCATAACAGTCAGTTAGAAAATAAGACAAATTGTTATAAAATTCAGTTCTCTCCTTCGATCTGTTGGGGCAATATACGTTTACCACACAGAATCGAAACCCTTCATAAGCCACAATGATCTTCATAATTCGGCCATGTACATCACTTTCAAACTTGCATATATGAAATTTTTTTCCATGTCCGAGAATAATTGCCACACCTCTGGCGTTGCTAGATCCGAAGGAAAAGAAGGAGCGATGTTTGTCCTTTTTCAATAGTTCTTTAGCCAAGCAGGCACTCTCTAAATGTGTTTCTTGTAAGAGGAGGAAGTCGATGTTATTTTCCACTAAATAACCTCGGATCCAGCTCTGCTTTTTTGGCGATCTTCCGCCTTGAACATTTAAGGAGGCAAGTCGAAGAAGCGGCCCCATCGCAAGGAGAGAAAAGCACAAACAGACAAAAAAACAGTTACAAAAAACAAAGACAGAAACGGCCCAGTACTACCAAAACAAGCAAACTATCACCTCTCACTCAGGTTCGTACAATCTGCATCAGAATCCGAGAGCATTATGGATTCAGTGGAGTCTAGTAAAATGTTTTCAAGAAGCACAGAAGCAGGTGTGGCTTCAGTGTTCATCTCTGGATGCTCGGCTTTAACAGGAGCAGCTTCCTTAGCCGATTCTTTCAGAAAATCTGTCCTTGGCGACGCCGAAGACAGTTCAACGGTACTTTTAACCGTTTTAGTCTTTTTCGCCGGCGCTGGCGTTGTCTTCCCGGCTACGTTGCCTCTCTTCCCAGCGGCAACAGCAACTTTTTTCTCCACCTGGTGAGGTACCGTGGCTGGTGATTTATTTACATCAGTGCTCTTGGTGGCTTTTATAGTGGAGGTGGTTGCAATCGGCACTGTAACTGCAGGATTTTCAGCGCCTTTGCCTGTTTCCACAGTAACGGGTGGCGGATTGCCGGTTTCGGCCGTAACTTCGGCTGCTTCCGTTGTCGGCTGACTAATTGGCTGAGACACTTTTTGGCCTACTTTCTTGTTTGCAATCACATCAGCGAATGATCGCACTTCACAATTGCTGATGGTATGCCCAATTCTGCTGCATTTTTTGCAGGCCAACACGCAATCTTTCTCAAGATGAGTGCTGGCTCTGCAGTTTTTGCACATAATGGCAGTGCATTGAGCTGCGAAGTGCCCTTGCAACGAGCACTTTTTACACGTGATAACTACTCCGTTATACACCATTATAGCGGAACAACGTGCAATGGTCATGGTATTTAGCACTGTGAGTGCCATGTCCATTACGACGATTCTTGAACCTGTGTAGGCGCCTTTAAAGCGGCCGTCTTTTTTTGTTTCATAATTAATGGAAATAATTTTTCCATATGGCGCTAGAGCGGCAGCGATGACTTCGTTGGCTACCTCGAAAAGGACTCTATGCACCATTATCGTAACAATATTAGAGCCTGCTCTTTCGATGTTGACTTTTTTTCCCCCAACATCCAGCTCTCCAAGCGCTAATAATTGGCTCATTAGATCCATAGAGGCCATCGTGACGAACAGCTGGTGCCCGTTCCAAACCTGCATGGCCTTCATGCTCTTATCACCAAACTTATCTCCTATTACACCCAGTGTCTGTAACTGGGATACTCCAGTAGTGGTGCACAACACTGTGAGCGGATAGTTGTTAGCAGATGACATAATTGAGCACTAATCGTATATAAAACTCCAGGAAGACGAGAGTCAACGAAAGTTCTTTTCCAGTGAAAGTTCTAGCACAGGCAGATACGAAAACTAGCAGAAAACGCAGCAACCTCAATCTAAATAATCACTGTAAGCAATATAACTCACCAACTTGAACTATCGCTCTTTACCGTGAAACATCCGCTAAAAAAATCTCGACTGCAATCTTCAGCAAAAGCCCCCTCGCTGATCAGGGCATCCCCAGTTTCTTCCTCAACAGAAACTTTTCAAAAAGCACATAATATAACATTTTAAATAATCTTTCTACCGGTAGGTATTTAACACGCAATGTCTCATATAAACGTAGGATAATCAGTGATTGACTGAGGTTAAGCCGTCAGCCCATATGTAGGAGAGTCATACCCTGTGCACGATAAAGAATACACTGGATAGCCCTGAAGCGTGGCTAACATCTGTCTTCTACCAACTGTCCACCGACTTCCTTCCTCTAAACTTCACTCAGTCTTAAGGGGTCTTTGCGACAAGAGTATTTAGGTTACTGTTTGGAATAATGCTCTGGGCTTCATTATGGATCCTGAATTTGCAGATCGCTGTGTTTTCTGTTTGTTTGTGGGATGATAGCCCCAAGTGAATAGATTCCAGGGATGTTTATCAGCTGATGGATAATCTTGACCAGAGGTCATTGCAGGCACCTGAACTCTTTGCTTCTACTGGCATCGTTAAATTCTACATTCGAGAAAGTCTTCCAGTGTAGATGGCTTCAGCCTTTAGTAGTGGGGGAACGGGTTTTTGCCCCATGCCCGCGATTAGGGGGCTGTTTGACATTGCCGGCATTCTGATTCTCAATAAACATAGTTTCTTTAAACATCCCACTAACCATTTTCTCTCCATAGGTAGTTGGAATGTGAGGACTCTGCACAGAGCTTTTTCTCTTGATGTCCTCACACAAGAATTCCACCATTATAATTTAGATATTCTCGGCTCGCAAGAGACCAGATGGACAGATAAAGGTCAGATTCTTAAAAATAATCTTAAATTTCTCTTTCCAGGGAGGGAAGATATTAAGCATCACCAAGGCGTGGGTCTGCTTCTCAGCAGACACGCTAGTGATGCTCTTTTAGGATATGAGTGCATTAATGAAAGGTTTCTTACAGCAAAATTTCAGACAAGCGTTAAAGATTTTAATCAAGATTGGTGACTCTATTCTTCACGACCATATTCATCATTTCGAATTTTTTTTAATATTTTTATTAATATTTTTTTTATCTTCAGTTCCAGTAGCAATTATTCACCCGAGCAGTTTTCTGAACTTATAAAAAAATAAAATTTCCTTTTTCTCTCTTCGAGAGAGTAAGAAATTATTCCTTTAAACTAAAAAAAGCGATCACCCCAATATCGGAGGTTGTTGACAATTACTGTCAAAGTTTTGGAACACTTATGAAGATGCGTCGCGAGCCACCAGGAGAGGAAAGAATTAAGAGAGAGATTAATATTAACGGAGAGCGAATGGAAGGGAGGGATGAAAAGAGAGCTGCCGCCACGAGGTGCGGGAAGGAAATTTTTTTAGAATAAAAATAAAGTTTAGAAATTTTAGAATGAAAATGCAAAATTGGCTACGACTTCTGAGAAATGAGCAGTAGTTTCTTATATAAGAGAGTAATGCGTACATATGACATGTATCGGTAAATCTCCGCTTCTACTTCCGACATCGCTTGTACAGCTGCTCACGATCGTTTTTGGCGAGCGTCCAACAGTAGTCAGCCAACATTGAAATGGAAGAGTTTCCCTGGTATCATTTCTCCATCGTTGCAATGTCCTGATGAAAACGTTCACCATGCTCATCACTGACCATGCTGCAGTTGTTGGGGAAGAAGTCTAAGTGGGAATGGAGAATGAGGATCTTTAAGGATGGAAAAATAGAAGGCGTACGAAATTTAATATAAAAATTATTGATAATTATTTTTTATTTCTAGCAGCAAATGTTCCTAATAATGAAAGAATTGGAGTCATGGATTAGGTCGAAAAACACAATGGAAAAAATAAACGTTATAAATTTCAGGTACCAAACAACTTTATTGTTAACATGAATATTTATGATAAATTTTATTTTAGATATTTTTATTTTATCTACTATAATAATAGGATAACTTTTTAAAGCAGTCGGTTTCCAGATCGTCAAATCAAACTATAAATTGCAATGTATTTTTAACCGATTGTGAGAAGATTGGATTTCGTTGAGTGGCAACTTCACCCTGACAGTAAACTGTTCGTACGTTATCGTTTTGCGCAACATTCCAAATTTCGAAGCATGGTGACTTTTTCAACTTTGGTGCATCGAATGATAGAAAGAGGGAATAATAATTATATATATGAAAGTGTACTGTGAAATACTTGCAGGAAGAGATGCAACAGTTGAGGAAGAGTCGAAATTTGTAACTCAAAAATGTATTTTACTAGATTATTAGAAGTTCACATTTCATTGTGGTTGGGTTGGGTTGTTTTACCTCTGAGCGGCACTTTTTTGCACACCATGGGCTAAATGGCCAGGTCACATGGACCCCGAAGGCTCAGGGAAGGTTGGTGGAAGGGACCCACTGGAACAGCTGTTGGGAGACAGATGGTAGCCTCCCGTCAAGACCATCCAGCGTGTTCTTTAACGTGGACAGGGTATGGCTCTCCCGCACACGGGGACACGGCTTAGCGTCCCATCCGACGGACGGCGGCCTATTCCAAGCCCATCGGTGTCCCCTACTGACCGTGGGCAGGGAATTTTCCGGAGATAAATCTCAACTCTGACCCAGCTGGGACTCGAACCTGGGAACTACAGATTACGAGCCTGGCGCGCTACCGACTGAGCAACCCCCGCCCCACACATTTCAATGAATGGCAATTTCATTAAACAGTAACATTACTGCTTTAAAATTTTATTTTTTCTTCAATCTCCGCTTGTGCAGAGATTTTTCTGGAACCAGCTACCACATTTAACAACACCTTGATTAAGCGAAAACAATATCTTCTATGTACCTAACTAAATTTTATACTGGTGGTTGCTGTTAGCTATGAAAAACTAACAAATTTAATAACACAAAATTAACAATCGATAATATTATTTTTATTCTTTTCTATTTCATATGTTTTTACAAAATATTGAAGTCTCATCACGAATAGTTTAGCCGAATTATTTTTCCATGCCATCTAATAGTATATGTAATTGATAATACACGTATTAAAAAATACAAAGTGTGAATAAAAGTTGTTTTAAAGATTTTCAATTCTATTTGGATATTTGGCAACGGAACGTGAATCCCAAATAAATAAACAAACTCTAAATGAACTGATTTATTAACTAAGGCAACAAATTGCATAAATCATTAACAATTTCTTCACTAATCACACAAAACAACACTATGCTATCAATTAGTATAAAATGATCCCAATATCCATAATTGCCAGATTTTCCTTCAATCAAAGAGCATCTTTCTGCGATACAGATAAATTGCTATTTTACTTGAAACTAAAAACTTTCTGATTAGTTAAACATCCAAAACTGATCACTGAACATATCACAAATTAAAATTATCTCCAAAACCACACTTCGCACTACCAACGCTCATAGGTTACGATTAATCTCTTTCTTCTATACACAGATTCTCCGAACTACTATTAGACATTGAACTTTCTGGTATATAATCACAGGCAAGCAGGAAGAAATAGAATTCTGTTCTTTCATTTCAACTTCATCGTTTGAACAAGGAGTGTCTAATGGAGAAGAGAGCTAGCTTCCATAGACGTAATGTAAACTTTTCGATTGCAGCGACCTCTAAACAGTGCATTGCAGTGAAGTCGCCTAGCCAGGGAGAGGAGCGAGTTCCCTGCATTATTTTTCCACCGCCGAGCAAAGTTTTCAATTGCTTACACCACGTGACTAATTTTACATACACTTTGACTCTGAAAAATGTTCATTTTCTTCATGAGGTACAATCATAATTTACTTTTCGTTTAGGGAGAAAATATCAAGAAGTAATGAAATCCTTTTCTTTAATAAAATCCAATTTTGTAAAACAGGTAGCAGCTATGCTAAAGAACAAAATTTTGATAGTTTGAACAACCTACAGCATTTAGTATATTATAATAAATTGAGATTTATATGTCAATGCACGATAACATGATCTATATAATTATATTTTATTCAATTGCTGATATTTCCAATATATATCATACCGAGTTTTTTACTTGTATAAACGTTCAACAGATGGCAGCAGGCACTTCCCGTATCAACCATAAAAAAAGAATTGTACTGTTAGAGCAAAGTGCAGAAGCCAATGTACATCGAAATGCTCCAGGGAACACAAAACTGCAACATACATTGACTTATATATATTCGCAAAATGATTAAATGTAGTAATTCACATATTAATTTTAAAAATTCTGCAAAATTGCTCAAAGTAAACATACAAAGTCTTTTCCAGGTATCGTAAAATGTGCTCCTGAACAGGATAAAACACTCATTGAATAACTTTAGGGTCAGTTACCACTGCGCCAAACAGCCATGGCTGTTAGACATTGGTAACACTGGTTAAATCGTAATATATAAATAATATATATATATGTAATATACAAATCGCATTTTTCAAAACAAAGAATGATTGTTGTTAAAGCTATATAGTTTCGACGTTAAATATTATTTATTTAAACAGTCTATATAAATATGATGATTTCCAACCTAAGTAACGTTCAAATTATATAAGGGTTAGTAGAACTGAATGAATTGAAAATATCATATACACTGCTCGACATTGAAAGTGCCCCACCCAAAAGGACATGTCGTACAAACATGCAAATAGAAAGGTGGGTGTGTTCAGTTGAGATATGCAAATGATGATAATCCCAAGCCAATGACGTGTGTGGCTCAAGAGATAAAAGGTGCAAGAAGGAACAGGCATTGTATTTTGCTTATGCAGGTGGAATTCGTGTGAGCGGTTGAGATTTGATGGTTCCATTGGAAATTGTTCAGCGAAGGCCGAAAATGTCTGGTACAAGCCGTCGACAGGTTTATCGCCATTTGGATGCTTTTGAGAGAGGAAGAATTATAGGCCTATGTGAAATGGATAGACTACACGTCATGTTGCTGCACATTTTCATCGGGATGCTCGAACTGTTGGATGCTGTGGGCAACATTTGCGAAATGAAGGTTCTATCATGCATCGCAGAAGGAGTGGTGCCGTCCGGCAGACGTCAGTACGGCTTGATAGGAGAACTGTTCAACATGCCCGTTCGTCACCACAGAGCACTGCAGGCGATGTTCGATGGACTGTGTCAGCAGCCATGGACGCCCCCATAACGACCATAATGATAAACTGAATTTTGCATGAGGCACACCTGCGCTCTATGCAACTGTTACATTGACTGCCATTGACTGCAAACGATCGCAGCGCTCATCTGGCTTGGAGCCGAAGTTGTGCAAACTGAGGTCACTAAACACACTGTTGTGTTGAGTGATGAATCAAGTTTCTGTCTGGGTGCTGACGATTGACGGGTCCATGTATGGTGACAACCTGGAGAGATGAAGGATCCAGCTTTTGTTCCTGACCGGCACACCACCCTTCAGCCAGGCATAATGATATGGGATGCTACTGGATATGGCAGCAGGTCCAATCTTGTCTGCCTCACGGGAACACTGACAGCTGCATGATACGTTAGCGCAGTTCTACAGCCCATTTGGTTACAGTTCCTGGGAGGCATGCAGCAGCCCATTTTCCACCATGACAACGTCCATGGACACATTGCTAGGGTCTCCCAGACAATGTTTGCAACATGTTCAAGTATTTCCATGGCTGGCAGGATCTCCAGATTTATCCCCAAAAAAAATCTGTTGGACCACATTGGACGACGTGTGCAATTCTCTCACCAGCTGGCGCTATATATCTCGATGAATTATGGGAGCAAGCCAATGCTGCTTGGTGTGCAATTTCTCAGAACCATGTACGTCGACTGTATTACTCTATGCCACGCTGTATTTCTGACTGTATTGTCGTTCACGGTGGTACAACCACCTATGGAAGCAATCACATTGTGCTGCCTTACCTCATTATCTAACTATTGTAAGATGCTGCATATTAAATCATGGTAAGCCAACATGTATTGCTCTGTGTGTGCTACATTTCACCTTTATCACCACAATCCTTCTGGGTGGAGCAATTTCAACGTCGTGCAGTGTATAACGTTGACTTTTCTGCACATGCATAATACGATTTTTTGCCAGATCGTCAAATCCAATTAAAAAATGAAATGTATTTTTAACCCATTATGAGAAGATTGGTTTTCGTTGAATGGCAACTTCACCCTCACGGTAAACAGTTCTTACGTTATCGTTTTGCGTAACATTCGAAATTTCGAAGCATGGTACTGATGACTTTTTCAACTTAGGTGCATCGAATGATAGAGATAGATAATAATTATATATAGTGTGCTGTGAAATACTTGCCGGAAGAGATGCATTTTACTAGATTATCAGAAGATTAGTTTTCAATGAATGGCAACTTGATTAAACGGTCACATTCATGCCTTTACAATTTTTATTTCAATCTCCGTTTTCGCAGACCTTTCTCGAAATAAGTTTAATGAACCACATTGGCATTTGATGAAATAATAATAATAAAAACAAAAAAAAAAAACTGTTTTAATAATTTATCTAAGTTTTATACAGGTAGTTTTAGTTGATTATAAAAAGGTAACAATCTAAATTAGACAAAATAACAATCGGGAATATTATTTTTATTCTTTTTTAATTTCATACTACCTGAATGTACAGTCGCTCAAAAAAGTATCCGAACACTATGGTTGATTACAGAATTCAGAAAAAATATCTTGCAAAGATTTTTTTAGAAATTAGTGATCTGGCAACTTCGTGTCACGTGACACGAAGTTGCCAGATCACTAATTTCTAAAAAAAATCTTTGCAAGATATTTTTTCTGAATTCTGTAATCAACCATAGTGTTCGGATACTTTTTTGAGCGACTGTACCCTGGCGCTCCTCGTGTGTCACTTTCAAACTGTATATTCTTATTTTCACTGCATTAATGGTAAATTTTTTAAGAAGCCCCCCCCCCCCCCAATACACACACACACACACACTTTAGCAGAGATTTTCAACGGGAAGAAATTTTCCCGGATCGTTGTTGACGTCAGCGAGCACTCCTCATAGCCCGTTGCTTAGTTTCTGCGTAAGCTATCGAGATTTTATTTCCGTTTCGACAGATTTTACCGCCCTATGTCTCCCGTGATATTCTTCCGCACAGTCTAAAATTCTTGCCCAGTGTGGCCCGGTGATTGTTTAAAAATCTGGTTCTCACTTGGCCCGTGGCTTCCTTTTTACACAAATTGTGACAGCTAGTGTCTCACTTTTAATCTGCATGTTGTTTCCTGCACCTAAGGTTGCCTTTGTGAGTATTCCGCCCTCCCCCGACATTTTATCACAGTTTGAAAACGAATAATTCCCGGTGTTGCAAAGGTAATAGCAGACTCGGCGCGCGCGCTGTCAGAGCACGTGGCAAACGATCGAGATATTTATTTCGTCATATTTTGGTATTCTGTAATTCCCGACGTACTTCATCGAAAGGTTCCTAATTTCGCAGGCGGGTTCCCCCTGCCCGACCCAATGTTTGGTTAGGATATCAGGTAGGTGGCTGCAATGGAACGCCTCAATAATGCCTTTCGAAATGTGGGGAATCTGGCAACGGCAGTTGATTTAAATGATATTTTAACTCTTTGCTTTCAGAGTTAGGGAGCACTGAATGGCAACAATATATTTGATAGCGTTTCTCGTTTCCCGTAGGAATAGCATGGTAAATTTATTTGCTTCTAGCTAGAGGCCCTGTAGAGGTAGAGGTTGGCCATCTCAAATTGGACGGATGGTTTAGCGTGCAACAGCTGAATGGTATTGCACGGTATTAGGATTCCGGAAAAGGGTAGGGTAATATTTGATAGAGATTTCAGTGCTTATGATTGGAAGTACTTTAGAAAATAGCTAAAAAAGGAAAAGTAGATTTTAGGGCCTTTTGTTTTAAAAAAATATATATAATTTCACTTTGTTGTCTGTCCGTCTGTTGACATCGAACTTTTTTGTTTATAGAGATAAATAAAAAATTCTTTCTCTGTTAGATAGGAATTAATGATATATTATGATTTGCATTTTTCGTATCTCTCAAAAGTTATAACTGCGCCCTATAACGGTGGAAAAATTTGAAAATTGCAAAATATCAATCGAATATTCCAAACGATGTAGTTAGGTTAGAAGTTTGAAATTTTGGTGTTGAAATGTGAAGGTTACGAAGTTACCATTGGCAATAATCACTTGACCCTTTAGAAATAGGGGGGGGGGGGGGAAATCTCACTTTTTTTTTTTGGTTTTAACAGAAAAGTGTATGATTTAAGAGATAAATAAAAAATTCTTTTTGGGTTGGACAGCTATTGATGAAATATTACAATTTCATTTGCGAATTTCCCAAAAGCTATAATTGCGCCCTCTAATGGTGGAGAAATATCGAAAAATTTCAAAAATTTGAAATGAATATTGCAAAACAAATAAAAATAAATAAATACACCCTCAAGCAGCTGCTTACCACAGAGGTCTGACAGGATCCCGGTCAGTTTATATACCAGAGTAAAAGGTCTGAGAGATGGATGACAGGACTCAGCAGAAAAACGACACATACATCCATGCCTTACCCGGGGCTCGAACCCAGGTCCCTTAGATCAGTAGCCAATGTATTTATGCTAGAAATTTTTAATTTTTGTCGTGGAATATGGCGGTCTCGAAAATTCCATTGACAACAATGAATTCACCCTAAGTCCAAGGTAGGTAAGAAACGGACGGCTTTATTTTAAGAGATAATTGGAAACCTCTTTTTTAGTTGGCTACTAATGAAATGCAATTCGCATTTTCAATGGTAGTTTTACTTTATATAATCTGAGATCATGTTTATGGTAGACATTTCAGCGTGTAGAGTTCTGTTATAGTAAAAAGTCCACTGACATCAATTATCTTATTTAAGTTTTTTTAGTTCATAATTACTAATAAAATACTACTATGTGCATTTCCCCCATCATACATTAAAAAATAAATAACCCCTCAAGCAGCTGCTTGTACAGAGGTCTGACAGGAGACTCTCAGTTTATACGCCATAGGAGAAAGTCCATGAGGATGACGGGACCTCAGCAGAAAGACAACACGAACATCCATAATTGAAACTTTAAGGAGTGAAGAAGTAGGCAAAGGAAGAACTTCATTCCCTTTGGAAATGAGATTCCCATATGCGCCAGAGGCGATATGCGTTCTTCTAGTTATTTTACACTTTCAGTGCCCTCTGACAGTGGAAATTCGAACTACTGTTTAATTGAGAAAATAAACTATTAATATTTTATTAGTACAGTCGCTCAAAAAAGTATCCGAACGCTACGGTTGATTAGAGAATTCAGAAAAAATATCTGGCAACGATTTTTTTAGAAATTAGTGATCTGGCAACCTTCGTGCCACGTGACACGAAGGTTGCCATATCACTAATTTCTAAACAAATCGTTGCCAGATATTTTTTCTGAATTCTCTAATCAACCGTAGCGTTCGGATACTTTTTTGAGCGACTGTACCTGTAATGTGCAAAACAAGTTTTTCATTTATCTCTTAAAGCAGAAAAATTGCATTTTTCCAACGGGACAAATCATTACTATTATTGTAAATCACTTGACCTATACACTCGATGACGAACACTTTAGGTTTGTAGCAAAAATAAATCGTTTGCAATATTTATTTAAAGATTTGGTATTTTCCAGCTTTTTCCGCCACTAGAGTTCGCTTTTCGAGTTTTTATTTACCAACTTTAAGCGCTCTCGAACACTCCAAAAATGTAAATATTAATATTTCTGTGGAAATTTTTTTCCAAAAAAACAGGATTCGAACCCGCATCGCTCCAGAAACATGCCAGAGTATTTTAACTTGTTGAACTAACGCCGGCTTTTTTTTAACAAAAAACATTTATTGATTTATAGATGTTTACACGTCTACAGGTAACGCCGAGAATATCAAATATTGTTTAAATCATTAATAACGTTAAATAGCATGATGTGACTTCATTATTTATATAAATCTTACTCAGAGCACTAAAAAAGAAATAGTTGCCATTCGAGATCATAGATGTCATATGGAGGCGCCCAAAATTCACGGGAATAGTGATAGTCATTATTAGTGGAAGGACAGACAGCATTAGTTCAACAGGTTAGAATACTCTGGCACGTTTCTCCCACGTTTCGGATCCCGTATGTCGGTGAAATTTTTTCCATAAAATAATTTATTGATTCATAGACGTTTAAACGTCTACAGGTAACACTGAGATTATCAAATATTGTTTAAATTATTAATATTTTGTTAGTGCCTGTAAAACAAAAAAAATATATATAGTTTCGTTTTTTTTTTAAGAAAAAGTTTCATTTTCGCACCCCTTTTGGCTAAGACGTCGAAGTCTTGTCGCCATTGTAAACCTTCTGACCATAACACTCTACTACCAAAATTTGAGATTTCCAGTATGAATAGTTTGTTTGCAATATTTGTTTAAAATTTTAGCGTTTTCCGTCTTTTCACACCGCTAGAGGGCGCTATTAAAGATATTGAATTTTTCAAAATTGCGAATCAATCGCGATATTTGTTCCACACCTATCCAACCTAAAAAGAATTTTTCATTTAGTTCTAAAAGCAAATAAACAAAAAAGGATAAAAGTGAACTTTATCTAGAGACAAACAGACAGGTGGAAAGACAGATGGATAGACAACAGAGAAACGGACAGACAGACGACA
The DNA here is from genome assembly GCA_038380435.1 of Ryuthela nishihirai. NCBI lineage: Eukaryota > Metazoa > Arthropoda > Arachnida > Araneae > Heptathelidae > Ryuthela > Ryuthela nishihirai. The sequence continues at coordinate 94,947 of JAWZYU010000417.1, read as the reverse complement.
AATATTGGCATAGGCAGACGACAAAGTGAAAACATTAGCTCGTTTTCAAACGATATATATTATTATATATATTAATAATATTTCAAACGAAAGTATTGCAGTTCTTACGTCACATAAACGAAATCCCCATCATGAAAATTTCTACCTATTTGATTAACAGGTAGTGTGGAGCGATCATGCCAAATACCTAGGCATCACGATTCAACACAAGCTCAAATGGGATGCCCATGTAGTGAATGATGTTAACAAAGCCAGAGCACTATACTGCAAACTTTTCCCTCTGCTTGGGGGAAAATCTCATATCGCAACATCATATAAAGTGCTAATTTATAATCATGTAATCAAACCTATCCTTCTCTATGCTGCCCCCATCTGGGGTGCATGTTCTACTAAAAATCTTGCAAATCCCCAATCTCTACAAAATAAAATCCTACGATCTGCTTGTTATTATAAACTCCGTAACATCCGGTTTAAACTCCGTAACCCATGGCTGAGAAGGATTTTCTTTCTATATATGTACTATGAACAAGACTTCAATTTACAATATAATGAAAAGGAATATGCACGTACAACAATGGAAAACGAGACTGTGTTACAACGTGTCACTCGATGTACAGGAAGGGGTGAGAATTACGTCACTTACGAGTTCGAACGATGAAGTTGAAATGAAAGAACATAAGTCTATTTCTTCCCTGCTTGCCTGTGATTATATACCAGAAAGTTCAATGTCTGATAGTAGTTCGGGGAATCTGTGTATAGAAGAAAGAGATTAATTGTAATCTGTGAGCGTTGGTAGTGAGAAGTGTGGTTTTGGAGATATTTTTTGTTTTTGTTATGTTCAGTGATCAGTTTTGGATGTTTAACTAATAAGAAAGTTTTTAGTTTCAAGTGAAATAGCAATTTATCTGTATCGCAGAAAAATGCTCTTTGCTTGAAGGAAAATCTGGCAATTATGGATATTGGGATCATTTTATACTAATTCAATAGCATAGTGTTGTTTTGTGTGATTAGTGAAGAAATTGTTAATGATTTATGCAATTTGTTACCTTAGTTAATAAATCAGTTCATTTAGAGTTTGTTTATTTATTTGGGATTCACGTTCTGTTGCCAAATATCCAAATAGAATTGAAAATCTTTAAAAATACTTTTATTCACATCTATTTTTTAATACGTGTATTATCAATTACATATACTATTACATGGCATGGAAAAATAATTCGACTAAACTATTCGTGATGAGACTTCAATATTTTGTAAAAACATAACAAATGGAAAACATTAAAAATAATATTATCGATTGTTAATTTTGTTATTAAATTTGTTAGCTTTTCATAGCTAACTGCAACCACCAGTATAAAATTTAGCTAGATATATAGAAGTATTATTGTTTCCCGTTTAACCATGACTTAATTATCATATTCATGGGTTCCAGAAAAATCTCTGCAGAAGCGGAGATTGAAACAATAAAATATAAAAGGTGTAAGTGTGACTGTTCATTAAAATTGCAATTCACTGAAAGGTAAACTTCTAATAATCTAGTAAAATACATTTCTCCGTTAAATGTCCAACTGCCGTCCAGTGGCCGAGTGATTAGCACGCTTGGCTACTGATCTACGGGACCTGTGTTCGAGCCCCGGGTAAGGCATGGATGTATGTGTTGTTTTTCTGCTGAGGTCCGCCATCCTCTCAGACCCTCTACTATGGCATATAAATTGACATGCTCCTGTCAGACCTCTGTGGCAAGCTGCTGCTTGAGGGGGTATTTATTTTTATATTAATGTCCAACAACTTCCGATGTTGGGGTGATCGCTTTTTAGCTTAAAGGAATAATTTCTTATTCTCTCGAAGAGCGAAAAAGGAAATTTCATTTTTTTATAAGTTTTGAAAACTGCTCGGGTGATTAATTGCTACTGAAACTGAAGATAAAAAAAATATTAAAAAAAATTCAAAATGATGGATATGGTCGTGAAGAATAGAGTCGCCAATCTTGATTAAAATCTTTAACGTTTGTCTGAAATTTTGCTATAAGAAACCTTTCATTAATGTACTCCTATCCTAAAAGAGCATCACTAGCGTGTTTAGTGAGAAGCACACCTACGCCTTGGTGATGCTTAATATCTTCCCTCCCTGGAAAGAGAAATTTAAGATTATTTTTAAAAATCTGACCTTTATCTGTCCATCAATTCTCTTGGAAGCCGAAAATATCTAAATTATAAAGCTGAAAGGCTTGTGTGAGGAGATCAAGAGAATAAGCTCTGTGCAGAATCCTCACATTCCAACTACCTATGGAGAGAAAATGGTTAGTGGGATGTTTAAAGAAATTACGTTTATTGAGAGAGGGAACGCCGACAATATTAAACAGCCTCCTAATCGCTGGCATTAGGCAAAGTCCCGTTCTCCCACCAAGCCATATACACTGGAAGACTTCCTCCAATGTAGAATTTGACGATACCAGTAGAAGCATTCAGATTCATTCTTTAAGGTTTTCATTGCGACAGATTTTGGTATTCTGTTATTTCCGACGTCCGTGACGGTCCCGAATTTCGTAGCTGATCAAGGTCACTTTGGTACAATACGCCTGGACAACCACACCAAGGAGAGTCTAAGAGAGAAGAGAGGTAGCTTCGATAGACGTAATGTAAACCTTTCGATTGCAGCGCCCTCTAAACAGTGCATTGCAGTGAAGTCGCCTAGCCAGGGAGAAGAGCGAGTTCCCTGTATCATTTTTCCACCGCCGAGCAAAGTTTTCAAATGCTTACACCACGTGACTAATTTTACATACACTTTGACTCTGAAAAATGTTCATTTTCTTCATGAGGTACAATCATAATTTTCATTTCGTTTAGAGAGAATATATCAAGAAGTAATGAAATCATTTTCTTTAATAAAATCCAATTTTGTAAAACAGGTAGAACCTATGCTAAGGAACAAAATTTTGATATTTTGAACAACCTGCAACATTTAGTATATTATAATAAATTGAGATTTATATGTCAATGCACGACAACATGATCTATATAATTATATTTTATACAATTGCTGATATTTTCAATAAATATCATACCGAGTTTTTTACTTGTATAAATGTTCAACAGATGGCAGCAGGCACTTCCCGTATTAATTATGAAAAAAGAATTACACTGTTAGAGCAAAGTGCAGAAGCCATTGTACATCGATATGCTCCAGGGAACACAAACCTGCAACATACATTGACTTATATATATTCGCAAGATGATTAAATGTATTAATTTACATATTAATTTGAAAAATTCTGCAAAATTACTCAAAATAAACAGACAACGGCTTTTCCAGGTATCGTAAAATGTGTTCCTGAACGGAATAAAACACTCTTGAATAACTTTAGGGTCAGCTACCACTGTGCCAAACAGCCATGGCTGTTAGATATTTGGAAACACTGGTTAAATCGCAAAAAATATATATATACCAATAGTAAGACAAACCATAACTGCAGTGGGCTAAAATGATTGCACTGCGCATGCGCAGATCGCCCCTTACAGTTGTTTTTGTGCCTGCACATCAATTTGCCACTTCTTCTTAGACCTCCTTTGACCACACTAAGACATCAAAGATCATACAGTGACAACAGCAGTCCCAGGCGGAGTGGGGGGCTATACCTACTTAATCTTAGCTAACGCCAATAACCAAATGAATGAAATGTGTGAATAAATGACGGTAGAACCGTAAAATAAGTTGAAAGGAGTGGGGGGGTTGTGGGGGGAAGAGTGGGAAGGGGACAAGTAAGAGAAAAGTAACGAATAAATTAAGGTTCGGCTCCAGATGGGGTCAGTACAAGTAGCGCCATCTGGCTTCGATCCCCTGCTTAATCCTGATTATCAAGTAGAGATTTTGGTCGTTTGAATTTGCGTGAGCGGTACATCATAATTGAGTAAATCTCTAATAAGTTGATTAGGATGTTCTGCGATAGTTGCAAAATAGTTTTTGGCCATTTTCTTGATGGATTGGAGATTTGTTTCACAATTTAGATCTCGATGAATGATTGTATTCCTGACAAACCAGGGAGCTGCTACAGCAGATCGTAGGATTTTATTTTGTAGAGATTGGAGATTTGCAAGATTTTTAGTAGAACATGCACCCCAGATGGGGGCAGCATAGAGAAGGAGAGGTTTGATTGCCTGATTATAAATTAGCACCTTTTTTGTGATGCTGCGATATGAGATCTTCCATCAAGCAGAGGGAATATGTAGTTTGCAGTATAGTGCTCTTGCTTTGTTAACATCATTCCCTACATGGGCATCCAATTTGAGCTTGTGTTGAATCGTGATGCCTAGGTATTTGGTATGATCGCTCCACAATACCTCTTTATCAAATTGGTAGAAATTTTGATGATGGGGATTTCGTTTATGTGACGTAAGAACTTCACTAATTTTTGTAGGGTTAACTGCATTCTCTTGCAGGCAATGTGCACGTAAAGGGAGGGTGCGAGAAATGCCGTGTCGTCAGCGTAAATGGGATTTACAACTCGATGAAGCTTATTAATGAAGATATTATACAATGTCGGGGACAGAATGGAGGCTGGAGGGACTCATGTCTAATATATGATTTGCCACTTCGACTTGGAAGGAAACGACTTAAATATTCTTGAAATAATTTCTCTAAACTTTGTGCAGGTAACTTTAATTACATATGGGAAAAGATTGAAATAGTTAAAAACGGCAGAAATAAGAATGGAAAATTTGCTGTTTCCTTCAAAATCTGATCATGAATAGATTAGGCTAATTATCTTTTCGTTCTTTGTAATAGAATACATAACAGAATCACATGCATTCAAATACATGAAACATAAAGAGAAATTGAGACCGAAGTGTTGTTCATTATGTAGTTCATATATATTCTACTTACAAAGAAATACGATCAATGTTCCATTTTGTAAACATTTTTCAATTTCACGTTTTTCCTACCTCTGTATTTAAAATCATATTCCACTTCATCCTGTATCACCAAAACCAAATATTGACTTCTTAATTTTATTTAATAATTACATACTAAGTGCTTACAATGCAATAATAATTACACTAATAGTATTTCATACTGATTCTTAAGAAAATATTTATGAGATAGAACAAATTGAATTTTGAATTCGTATTGTTAACCTTTATTATCAATCGATCAATTATTCTCAGTTTACCTCTCCCCCTATCCTTTCTATAGCATTTTATTTTATTATTGCAAAAATGACCGGAAATTATTATATCAGTAGTAATCTTACACCGGACATGACGAAGTATATCAAAATTTGAAACATTTGCGAAATGGTGACATGTGAAATCTCTTCAGTCTAAAGGCAAAAGTATCGATATTTGTAAATAGGTCCAGATCTATGAAAACAATCGAGGGGTGGGGAGGCAGACACTTGTTTTAGAATCCAACATAACATTTCTCCTTCGGTTTACAGATTCTTTTTAAATCTTGAAAAATGAGAGATATATAAATAAATTTCATATTTTTTGCATCTATTACCTTTTCTAGCATTCTGAAGAGAGGGTCGACGTATGCCCATCCTCTTTCTGTAGAATTTTTTGCAGAAGTAACAATGTTTGTCAAAGTGATAATCTCTTCCAAAACGGTACTCAAAGAAATAGCACTTATTTTTCCGAGGAAAAGGTAGATCGATCATAAAAGTTATTCTTCTACTCACGAGGTTCAGTGTGGGATTGGGTTGGGTTGTTTTACCTCTGAGCGGCACTTTTTTGCACACCATAGGCTAAATGGCCAGGTCACATGGACCTCGAAGGCTTAGAGAAGGTTAGGGGAGGGGACCCACTGGATCAGCTGTTGGGAGACAGATGGTAGCCTCCCGTCAAGGCCATCCAGCGTGTTCTTTAACGGTGGTTGTTTTACCTCTGAGCGGCACTTTTTTGCACACCATAGGCTAAATGGCCAAGTCACATGGACCCCGAAGGCTCAGAGAAGGTTGGGGGAGGGGACCCACTGGATCAGCTGTTGGGAGACAGATGGTAGCCTCCCGTCAAGGCCATCCAGCGTGTTCTTTAACGTGCACAGGGTATGTCTCTCCCGCACATGGAGCCACGGCTTAACCTCCCATCCGACGGACGGCGGCCTTTCCAAGCCCATCTGTGTCCCCTACTGACCGTGGGCAGGGCAGGAAATTTTGCGAAGTTAAATCTCAACGCTGACCCAGCTGGGACTCGAACCTGGGAACTACAGATTACGAGCGTGGAGCGGTTAGTTTGTTTATTTTACAAGTAAAAAACTCGGTATGATATTTATTGAAAATATCAGCAATTGTATAAAATATAATTATATAGATCATGTTGTCGTGCATTGACATATAAATCTCGATTTATTATAATATACTAAATGTTGCAGGTTGTTCAAAATATCAAAATTTTGTTCTTTAGCATAGGTTCTACCTGTTTTACAAAATTGGATTTTATTAAAGAAAATGATTTCATTACTTCTTGATATATTCTCTCTAAACGAAATGAAATTAATGAGTTTTCAACTGGAGATTTGAACAGGCTGTTTTCATTCATATGTTTTTGGGTGAGTTGTAGAAAGTTATAATTTTCTACAGTAAGGTTGTATTTAGGTAATACGACTAGGACACCGTTTACCGTACTCTTGTGAACTGTTTTTTGCATCGCTAGTTGTTGACATCTGACATACTTCTCGCAAAATGTCTTCACTGAATAATTATCCGCTTACTCTGCTTTTGACAACTACTGGAGTGTCTCAACTCAGTACACTTGCAGTTATTGCCGATCTGTATGGAGACAAGGCATTAAAAGCCATTCAAGCTTGGAATGGCCATAAGCTGTTCGTCACTGTGCAGACGTTGGAGCAAATGGCGCAACTTTTAGCGTTGGGCGAATTAGACGTGGGAGGCAAAAAAGTAAATATCGAGAGGGCAGGGTCGAATATTGTAACTATAATGGTGCACAGAGTGTTATTCGAGGTGGCAAATGAAGTCATATCAGCTGCACTTACCCCGTATGGGAAGGTCATATCAATTGAATATGAAAAGAAAAAAGATTGTAGATTTAAAGGGGCCTTCACTGGGTCTCGCATAGTAACTATGGATATGGCACGAGTAGTGCCCAATGCCATGTCAATTGCTCGATGTCAAGCCATTATGGTGTATGCGGGTGTTGTCATCACTTGCAAGAAATGTTCATTGCAAGGTCATTTTGCAGCACAGTGTAATGCGATTGTCTGCAAAAACTGTAAGGCAAGTACACATCTGGACAAAGATTGTGTTCTTCCTTGCAAAAAATGCAACACGGCAGGCCATTCTTTTAGTTCCTGCCAAGTGCGCACTTTTGCGGAAGCCCTGACAGGCACAAAAGTGACCAAACCTGCTGTCAAGCCCGTTCAACAGGCGCCAGCCGCTACGGCCGAAGTTGCGGCCGAAACTGCACCTTCCTCGGCTAGCAACAAAGAAAGTGCAAAAAACGCTCCAAAACCTCCTGCTGGGGGAACCCAAACTCCTTCAGCTCCAAACAAGTCAGCAAAAAACGCTGAATCTAATAAGGCTTCGCCTCTAGTGCAGCTCTCAGTTGAGAGAAAATCTGCTGTTGCAGCCACTAAACGTGTCATTGCTACTGGGAAGCCTACACCAGCTCCAGCAAAAAAGACAAAAACAATCGAGAACAGTGTGGAACTTTCTTCCGCCTCTCCGCGATCAGATTTTTTGAAGGTTCCCGTGCAGGAAGAGCAAATTGCAGACTCTGTGACAGCGGCAATGGAGTGTGAAACCAGCGCCGCTACTGCTCTACTTGAAGGCATTTTACAAAATTCGGCGGAGTGTCTCACTCTCTCGGATTCAGACGCCGAACTTCCGAACGTCTGAGAGCGCTGTTAGTGTGTTTTAGTTTTTGGTAGTACTGGGCAGTTTCTGCCCTTGTGTTTTTTGCTGTTTGTTTTTTTCTTGTTTCCTCTTTTGTGCTCTTTCTCTCTTGTCGATGGGCCCTTTCTTTCGAATTGCCACACTCAATGTTCAAGGTGCTAGGGCACCGAAAAAACAAACTTGGATCCATGGGTACATCGAAGCTAATAACATTGACTTCTTGCAAGAGACGCATCTGGACTCTGCCTGCTGGGCTAAGGACTTGCTTAAAAAAGACAGATACAGATCGTACTTCTCTTTTGGAACCACCAAGTCGTGTGGAGTTGCTATCATTCAAGGTCGACGTAACCTTTTTAAAATTTGCAAGTTTGAGGCGATATTAATGGTCGAATAATGAAGCTGGTGGTGGCGGTCGACAATTTTCGAATTTGCTTGGTCAATGTTTATTGCCCAAATAGATCGAAAGAGAGAACAGAGTTTTATAACAATTTAGAATATTTTTTAACAGATTCTTATGATTGTTTGGTATTGGCCGGAGATTTCAATTCAGTCGTTGATGCAAATCTGGACATCTCTGGAGGATCAGTTCATCAGTCTGATAGCAGCAGATTACAGCTATCGAGACTGGTGGGCAGATACCATCTGGTGGACGTTTGGAGATGCAAAAACGATGATCAATTCGCCGCTACCTGGCAGACTTCGGACGGCCAGATTCAGCGGAGAATTGATCGAATTTATTATTTCCAGCCAATTCCTACCTCATTGTGATAATTTTAATATCACTGATGTAAATAGCCAGAGTGTTTACGTCAGCGACCATCGGATCGCCTCAGGAGATATAATTTGACCCAGGGCGGATAGGAGGGGCAAAGGTTTGTGGAAAATGAACATTTCCCACTTGGAAAATGCTAATTTGAAGCAATCTTTGACTGATATTTTGGATTCAGACATCGCGTTAGCCGACTCTTTTAATGGCTCCTGGTGGGAGGGGCTGAAGGGAAAGTTACGCGTTTGTTTACAAACAGAGGGAAGGCAACTCGCTCAAAGGAAAAGGGAAAGATTACGTTTCCTGAGGAGTATTGCTTTGAATCTTTACAGAGGAGGATGTCAGAGTGAGACTCAACACCTTTTAGTGCAATCTGTTAATAGTGAAATAAATGATATCTATATGTCAACTGGTCTTCACGCAAAACAGGTCTCGGTAGCGAAACAAATTGAAATGGAGGAAAATTTTACCTCTGTGTACGATCATTCGGTTCCCAAAAATATGGAAGTCTCCTCCATCACTTCCATTAGCGATGCTGCTGGGGGGGGGGGGGGGGGTAATTTTTGGTACCGAAAACATTAAAAAAGTGTTTGTTAAATTTTTCGAAAACCTGTTTCGAGAAGATCAGCTTAAAGAAGAGGATATGATTGAATGGCTGTTGCACAGCCCACAAATCTCAGAAGCGGACAAAAACCTGCTTGAAGAACCAATCTCGGGTACTGAAATCGAAAATGCCATTAAAAAAATGAAATCGGGAAGCGCTGCAGGCACTGACGGCTTCCCGATCGAATTTTATAAATCTTTTAGTAAGACCCTCCGGGTCCCGTTAGCAAATTTGTTCAATAATTTAATCGCCTCTGGCGAAATGTCACTCAATATGAAAAGAGCAAAGATTGCACTCTTAGGTAAACGGTCTGATGGAAATAATATTTCTGTAAATGATTGGAGACCGATTTCTGTTTTGAACAGTGATTATAAAATTTTTGCAAAAGTTATTATGATCAGATTGAGTAAAGTTCTTTCGACCCTGATTGGACCTATGCAAACTTGCTCGGTAGGGGGGAGAAAAATAAATCAAAATTTAAGCATTTTGGCTGATGCAGTTGATTACGTTAATTTTAAACGTAGCAAATGCTGTTTACTCTCTGTTGATCAAAATAAGGCCTTTGATAGAGTGTCGCATAATTTTTTGTGGCACCTATTCAAGGCCCATAACTTTGATAATAATTTTATAAACACTTTGAAGTGTTTATATAATAATATTGAAAGTGGTGTCAGTGTGAATGGGAGCATCTCTGACTTCTTCCGTGTCTCCAAAGGAGTAAGGCAGGGATGCCCTCTGTCACCTTTGGTTTTTGTTTTGACTATTGAAACTTTAGCTAGGAAAATTCAAGCTGACCGGCTCTTTCAGGGAATTGCTTTTCCTGGGAGGACCAGTGTCCAGCTCAAATATGTCGCCTATGCCGACGACATAAATTTCTTTTTTGAGAATGAATTTTCTCTAGATAGGTTTTTTCATATTTTCAAAATTTATTCAAAAGCCACGGGGGCGGAGCTTAATCTGGATAAGACAAGAGCTCTGACATGGGGCAATTGGAAAGATAATACGTACAATATTATAGTGCCTATTAATGAGCCTATCAAAATACTTGGCGTTTATTTTGATAGGACAGGATGCCATTATAAAACTTGGACCGAAGTGCTAAAAAAAGCAAAAGAGAGTCAACTGAATTGGCTTGGGGTTAATTTGTCTCTCGCCAACCGTGCCAAATTGGCGAACACAATTTTGATCTCAAAATTTACTCTGATAGGCAGCGTCTTCAGACCTCCAACACAGTTCCTTTCGGATTTTACAAAAATTCTTTTTGACTTTATTTGGCAGGGCACGAAGGCTAAAATCTCTCGTTTTATGCTCTATCGCCCCTGTAATGAAGGAGGTTTGAATATTAAACATCCCGGTTCGTGGCTAAAAGCAGTTTCCCTGCAAGTGGCACTTTGTAATATTAATAGTGTGGATTTTCCAGGGGCCGCTTTCAGTAATTATTTGGGCTGGAAATTCTGTGAGCTGGGAAGCCAGGAAGCAGAATATCGTGGCCCAAAGTCGGTTAAAATGTCCCATCGTTATATTGTGCTGGCGGACTTATACAGGTTCTGTGAGAGACTGAGTAGCGGTACTTCGGTTAGCGAAATGTCTCTAAGGGACCTGTACATGTCTTTTCTGCCGCCCTGGATGGCTCCCATTGCCCATCTGTATCATAATATTGACTGGGCAACAGCTTGGGACAACATTTATAATCCTGGGACCATTGCTGAGTATCGGGACATCAACTGGTTGGCGGATCACGATGCCCTTCCGACCCATGAGATTCTACACCGTAGAGTGGCCTTTATCTTCGATAAATGCCAAATTTGTGGAAATATCGAAGATATTGGCCATGTGCTTTACCACTGCCCTTTTGCAGCGGCGGTTTGGAAGGACATATGTAAATGGATCAGAATCCAGAGTTTGTCGCTAGAAGAGGTCCTTTTTTACACTAATGGGACCAGGAGAATTAATTATGTTCTGAATATAACACTGGCCACGACGAAGGCTATACTTTGGAGGGGCCGGTGTTATAGATATTTTAATGATAATTATTGGTCGCCCAGTACTACCTTCAGAGTTATCTGTAAATGTGTCCAGAAGAGGAGAAGCCATGATCGTGGTTTCAAAAAAAATCCTCTCTTCTGGAAAACTTGGAGAGATTTCCTGTTTTTGTGATTTTTTTTTATGGTTTTCTGTGGCCTGCGTGCCAAGCTTTTACCCTGGTGCCCTTTATTGGGCCTTAGTGTTTTGTGTGTATATTTTTTTTCTTTTGGCTTTGGCCAAAAAATTTTTTTATGGCTTTGAAAAGGCTGGATTGAGTCGCGCTCGCTTGCTGGCACAAGCGAATTGCGATTTTTTCAAAGTCCATTCGTAAACAGTTGATTCACAGTCGGGGGAGATGGGCTGACGTCACTGACGCCACTCGTCTCCTGCCGGCTGGGGGGAGGAGCCGGCGCGCGGCGCGCTAAGCCAATGTTCTGGCTTGGATCGGTGCCGAGCGCCGGCCCCTCCTGTATGACGGACGTTTGCTCTTGGCTGCCTTTCCCAAGGCGCGGTGGCGGTACGTAGGACTGACCCGTATAGCGTATCGCTACCGTTTTTTGGCGCTTGTTTTCTTACGTTTATTTGAGTTGGAAATAAAATGGTTTTTCTTTAATTTTGCTCCTTGTAATGTGAGAATGCGATTAGGTTGGATATCCTTTTTCTTTCCTGATCCTTCTCCTTTCTTTTTTCAATCTCCCTTTCTTTCTGAATGTGGTGATTGGAGTGAGAAATAACCGCCGAGGAGCTTACGTTGTTACGTTACGTTTTTTCGGCGGTTGAAGTTACTGAGAATGCAAAGTTAGGTCTAGCGGAGTGATTCGTAGAGCCAAACTCTGCAGAATCACGAAGCGTGTGGTACTTATCATGGATTCACTGAGAATTCTCGCTATTTTCTAGATAAATAGTGGGTTTTCAGATTTTATTTTCCAAACAGATGTACCTCATGAAGAAAATGAACATTTTTCAGAGTCAAAGTGTATGTAAAATTTGTCACGTGGTGTAAGCAATTGAAAACTTTGCTCGGCGGTGGAAAAATAATGCAGGGAACTCGCGCCTCTCCCTGGGTAGGTGACTTCACTGCAATGCACTGTTTAGAGGGCGCTGCAATCGAAAAGTTTACATTACGTCTATGGAAGCTACCTCTCTTCTCTCTTAGACTCTCCTTGGTGTGCTGTCCAGGCGTATTGTATCAAAGTGACCTTGATCAGTTACGAAAGTCGGGACCGTCACGGACGTCGGAAATAACAGAATATCAAAATCTGTCGCAATGAAAATCTTAAAGAATGAATCTGAATGCTTCTACTGGTATCGTCAAATTCTACATTGGAGGAAGTCTTCCAGTGTTTATGGCTTGATGGGAGAACGGGACTTTGCCTCATGCCAGCGATTAGGAGGCTGTTTAATATTGTCGGCATTCCCTCTCTCAATAAACGTAATTTCTTTAAACAACCCATTAACCATTTTCTCTCCATAGGTAGTTGGAATGTGAGGACTCGCACATAGATTATTCTCTTGATGTCCTCACACAAGACTTTCAGCTTTATAACTTAGATATTTTCGGCTTCCAAGAGAATTGATGGACAGATAAAGGTCAGATTCTTAAAAATAATCTTAAATTTCTCTTTCCAGGGAGGGAAGATATTAAGCATCACCAAGGCGTGGGTCTGCTTCTCAGCAGACACGCTAGTGATGCTCTTTTAGGGTATGAGTGCATTAATGAAAGGTTTCTTACAGAAAATTTTCAGACAAGCGTTAAAGATTTTAATCAAGATTGGCGAATCAAATTATTCTTCACGACCATATTCATTAATTCGAATTTTTTTAAATATTTTTTTTATCTTCAGTTTCAGTAGCAATTAACCACCCGAGCAGTTTTCAAAACTTATAAAAAAATGAAATTTCCTTTTTCGCTCTTCGAGAGAATAAGAAATTATTCCTTTAAGCTAAAAAGCGATCACCCAAACATCGGAGGTTGTTGGACAATAATATAAAAATAAATACTCTCTCAAGCAGCAGCTTGCCACAGAGGTCTGACAGGAGCCTGTCAGTTTATATGCCATAGTAGAGGGTCTGAGAGGATGGCAGGACCTCAGCAGAAAAACAACACATACATCCATGCCTTACCCGGGGCTCGAACACACCTCCCGTAGATCAGTAGCCAAGCGTGCTAACCACTCGGCCATGGGACGGCAGTTGGATAGTAACTGCAAAATGTATTTTACCAGATTATTAGAAGTTTACCTTTCAGTGAATGGCAATTTCATTGAACAGTCACACTTACACCTTTTATATTTTATTATTTCAATCTCCACCTCCGCAGAGATATTTCTGGAACCCGGAAAATTAGAAGTAACACACGGTGATTAAACGGAAACAATACTTCTATATATCTAATTAAATTTTACTGGTGGTTGCTGTTAGCTATGAAAAGCTAACAAATTTAATAACATAATTAACAATCGATAATATTATTTTTAATCTTTTCCATTTGTTATGTTTTTACAAAATATTGAAGTCTCATCATGAATAGTTTAGCCGAATTATTTTTCCATGCCATGTAATAGTATATGTAATTGATAATACACTTATTAAAAAATACAAGATGTGAATAAAAGTATTTTTAAAGATTTTCAATTCTATTTGGATATTTGGCAACGGAACGTGAATCCCAAATAAATAAACAAACTCTAAATGAATTGATTTGTTAACTAAGGTAACAAATTGCATAAATCATTAACAATTTCTTCACTAATCACACAAAACAACACTATGCTATCAATTAGTATAAAATGATCCCAATATCCATAATTGCCAGATTTTCCTTCAAGCAAAGAGCATTTTTCTGCGATACAGATAAATTGCTATTTTACTTGAAACTAAAAACTTTCTTATCAGTTAAACATCCAAAACTGATCACTGAACATAACAAAAACAAAAAATATCTCCAAAATCACACTTCTCACTACCAACGCTCATTAGGTTACGATTAATCTCTTTCTTCTATAAACAGATTCTCCGAACTACTATTAGACATTCAACTATCTGGGACATTAATCACAGGCAAGCAGGGAAGAAATAGACTTATGTTCTTTCATTTCAACTTCATCGTTCGAACTCGTAAGTGACGCAATTCTCACCCCGTGCTATACCTCAAGTGACACGTTGTAACACAGTCTCGTTTTCCATTGTTGTACGTGCATCTTCCGTTTCATTATATTGTAAATTGAAGTCTTGTTCATAGTACATATATAGAAAGAAAATCCTTCTCAGCCATGGGTTACGGAGTTTAAACCATATTACGTAATTTTGTTCGTCAAACGCATCTGTCCTGAGCTGCATCTGCTGCACCTGGTCATTGTAGACCAATTCTAACAAGGTCCTGTTTGACATGTACGCACATCTCATCCTATGTCTCCCCTCTCTTTCTATGACCTTTAGGCACACTGTTCATAACCCTATTCGCTAATCTACAATTATCCATACGGGCAAAATGGCCAAACCAATGGAGTCTCTCTCTGCACAATATGCTGCTTAAAGGAGGTTGCCGACTGCTTTGCATAACCTCATCATTACTTACAAAATCAAACCACCTAATGCAAAAAATGCTAAATCATCAGTATATTCATAATCAGATATTTTCAGACCTCGGGACCATATAAGGCCAATATTTGTACCGTGCAGTGAAATTCGAATAACGTTATCAATATACAAGGTAAAAAGAGAAGGAGTCAAAATACACCCTTCGTGAACATTTGAAGCAATGCTAAACGAACTGCTACAAGCCTTAGAAACTCTCACATACGACTCAATGCTATTACAGAGAACTTTCATTATGTTAACTAACTTGTCCGGTATGCCACGCGATCTCGTAATCAACCACAAATTAAGGCCATCAACAGAGTGAAAAGTCTTTTTTATAATCAACAAAGCTAGTAACCAAAGGTTTCTGAAACTCTAAACGTTTCCCAAGAATCTGCCTAAAAACACCTTATAAAGAGCTCTTTCTAAATAATTCCTTCTTTTTGAGAATGCTAATATTCGTAGCCGTCCCGTGGCCGAGTGGTTAGCGCGCTTGACTACTGATCTACGGGAACTGGGTTCGAGTCCCGGGTAAGGCATGGGTGTTCGTGTTGTTTTCTGCTGAGGTCCTGCCATCCTCTCAGATCTTCTACTGTGGCATATATACTGACAGGCTCCTGTCAGACATCTGTGGCAAGCAGCTGCTTGAGGGGGTGTTTATTATTATTTTTATTACTATTCGTAAGATAGGCAAACAGTTGATGAACGTAGGTGTATTTCAGACAATTTGCATTTATTTTTTAAGGAACTTTAAATTGCAACAAAATCTAATATTTTGTCTTCAATCGACATCCAGTCTCTCAGCCGAAGGTCGCCTTCATACACTAGGCCTGGACAGTCTTCAACAAAAGGAAGGAAAAAAAAGGAGGAAATCCAATTTTGAATAAATATGTATTTCAATTGGGTTAAAATTTAAGTTAAAGCCATTTATTTTAAAACAAGTTAAAGTAAAATAATACATTTATTTTGTTTTTGTTAAAACACTTGATAGAATTATAAAAGTAATTACCAAAGTGATAAAAAAAAACTATTATTTGAATTTTAAGAAAAATAGTTGTTTTTTTTAAAGCTAGTATATTGTTTTAAAATTAGGTTTTCTGTTACTGCAGTGTCCAGGTCTCTGATACCGAGGTGGCCTTACCTAGCCACCCCCCCCCCCCCCCCTCTTTTCAACCCCAATTCAATTCTCTACAGATTCGATGAATTTCTTTCCCCCTATATCTTCCTGAATCGGGACCAGTTTCAAACTAATATTGTGAATTGCGAAAACTATGTTCTAAAGAAATAAGGTTTTACATTTCGTTTTTGAAATATCTCTCTGTTTACATTCCTTGGAGTAGAGAAGAATAATGTTTGACTTAAAAGCATGAACGTATTCATGGAGTAACTCATTATAAGGCAGGTTCTATCATACTGGAGGTGACTCACTTGGTAGCGCTCCACGCTCGTAATCTGTAGTTCCCAGGTTCGAGTCCCAGCTGAGTCAGCGTTAAGGTTTAACTTCGCAAAATTCCCCGCCCTGCCCACGGTCAGTAGGGGACACCGATGGGCTTGGAAAGGCCGCCGTCCGTCGGATGGGACGTTAAGCCGTAGCCTGTGTGCGGGAGAGCCACACCCTGCGCACGTTAAAGAATACGCTGGATGGCCTTGACGGGAGGCTACCATCTGTCTCCCAACATCTGTTCCAGTGGGTTCCCTCCCCCAACCTTCTCTGAGCCTTCGGGGTCCATGAGACCTGGCCATTTAGCCTATAATGTGCAAAAAAGTGCCGCTCAGAGGTAAAAGAACCCAACCCACAACTCTTCACGTCGTTTTAGTGCAATCTATTCATAATGAAATAAGTTATATTTATTGTTCTGTTGCGCTCAGAGCAAGACAGGCTTCGGTAGAGAAAAAAATTGAAATGGAAGAAAATTTTACCTATGTATTCGTTTATGCGGCCCCCAATTCAAAGGAAGTCAACTCCGTCGCTTCCATTCGCGGTACTGACGAAGGAGGGGGGGGGGGGCACCGAAAATATTAAAAGAGTCTTGGTTAAAATTTTCCAAACCCTGTATTGCTCTGACCTTCTCAGTGGAGGAGATATGCTTTCGTGGATAAACGATTGCCCGCGCATTAGCAACGAAGAAAAGGAATTACTTGATAAGCCGATTACGGCAGCAGAGGTCTAAAGGGCAATCAAAAATCTCCCTCATACGGGGCCATGGTTTAACGTCCCATCAGACGGACGGCGGCCTTTCCAAGCCCTTCGTTGTCCTCTGCTGACCGTGGGCAGGGCGGTGTATTTTGCGGAGAAAAATCTCAAAGCTGACCCAGCTGGGACTCGAACCTGGGAACTACAGATCACGATCCTGGCGCGCTACCGACTGAGGTCCATATGTTTGAGCAATATTCGTTTTAAGTGTAGCCAGGCTCTGTTCAGGAAAAACAGAATCGATGGAGGGGAGGAGTGAGATGGGGGGGCACAATTGCACAATTAAGCTCAATATTTTGATGGTGAACACGTGTTATTTTCACAGTAAAGATTTCATTTGTTCTTTCACTTCCGTAGGAGAAGAAATATTCAGTTTTTTGTTTCATGTTTTAAGAGATAAATGCAGGATTTTTTTTCCGTCTGATAAATATTAATCAAATCGACGTGCTGTAACGTGTTATCAGGAGGCCGTGGGTTCGGATGCCACCTGGCTCAAGACAGTTCTTCCTCTACACCAATCGTACATAACCAATTTTATCTGTCACGTGTGAAAATGAAGAAATATAACATAAACTTTTCAGTCTGGCTGTATTAAAGAGAGTGGCGTTTAAAAGAGACGAAATTTGAATATCATCATTCATCTGTTCTCCGTTTCGGATAAATAATGCAGAAACAAAATCTGAAGATCAGAGAAGCTAATCAACCAATGAAAAGAGGCCACACCCACGTGAGTTTTAGGCCCGCAGATGTAATACTCCGCCACATGAAATAGTACCACACCTAATTGGAGAATTTAGCTTCTTTTTGATGTATTCATTAATTATATATATACTGTATTGCATTAAATAGTAAAATAAATAAATACCCCCTCAAGCAGCTGCTTGCCACAGAGGTCTCACAGGAGCCTGTCAGTTTATATGCCATATTAGAAGATCTGAGAGGATGGAAGAACCTCAGCAGAAAAACGACACATACATCCATGCCTTAACCAGGACTCGAACCCAGGTCCCTTAGATTAGTATCCAAGCGTGCTAACCACTGGGCCATGGGACGGCATTAAGAGTTTAAAAATACTGTTCTTAATTTCAGAATACAGCAAAAGTAGACAATGAAGCATTTTTTTTTTATTTTACTCTGTTATATTAGCGAATGGAAGAATTGAGCATTCTTGTTCAGGTTGCTGTTGACATCAGCGCGAGCTCTCATTCCGCGTTGCTTCGTTTCTATGCAAATTATTTCCGTTTAGACAACCTTTGGTCCCATTCAGTCCTGGACAGTCATGAACAAAAGAAGGGAAATTAATTATGCATGCATATATAATTCATTTGATTGGTTCAAAATTTAAATTTGTGTTCGTTTACACATGAAAGGAATTTTTTGCATACAATGGGCTAAACGTCCAAGTAACAAGAATCCCGAGTGCTCAGAGAATGTTGGAGTAACGGAACTCACTGAACAGGTATCAGGAAACGAATTATAGCTGCCATTATGTCCATCTAGCGTGTTCTTTAACGTTGAGTTGTTCTTACTTATGAAAGGAATTTTTTCCATAAATAAAAAATAAAAATAAATACTCCCTCAAGCAGCTGCTTGCCACAGAGGTCTGACAGGAGCCTGTCAGTTTATATGCCATAGTAGAAGGTTTGAGAGAATGGCAGGCTCTCAGCAGAAAAACGACACAAACAGCCATGCTTTACCCGGGGCTCGAACCCAGGTCCCGTAGATAAGATTTTATTTCAAATATTTTTACCTTATCTACTATAATAATAGACTAACTTTTTAAAGCAGTCTGGTTGCCAGATCGTCAAATCAAATTATAGATTGAAATGTATTTTTAACCGATTATGAGAAGATTGGTTTTCGTTGAATGGCAACTTCACCCTCACAGTAAAGAGTTCGCACGTTATCATTTCGCGCAACATTCGAAATTTCGAAGCATGGTACTGAAGAATTTTTGAATTTAGGTGCATCAAATGACAGAAAGAGGGAATAAAAATTATATATTGGAAAGTATGCTGTGAAATACTTCCCAGAATAGATGCAATATTTGACTAAGAGTAGAAATTTGTAACTGAAAAATGTATTTTATTAGATTATCAGAAGATGTTTTCATTAAACGGCAATTTGATTCAACAGTCATAGTTACGCATTTTCAGTTTTATTTGTCTCCGCTGCAGCAGAAACCATTCTCGAATGGATTACGATAGAAAACTGGACCTTGATTAAAGGAAAAAAATAAAACTTCAATCTGTTTTCCTAAATTTTGTACCGGTAATTTCTGTAAGCTATGAAAATCTAACAATTTTAATAAGACAAAAATAATAATCGAGAATATTAATATTATCCTTTCTTATTTCATATGCTGTTACACTAATATTGAAGTCTCATCACGAATAATTTAGCCGAATTATTTATCCATTCCATGTAATAGTATATGTAATTGATAATACACGTATTAAAAAATACAAAGTGTGAATCAGAGGTTTAGCCCCTTTGTTTTGAATGGTTAATAAATTCAGTTGCATTGTGTTTAAACCCTTTGGCCAAACTTGCTTAGTAATTCTAAAGCATATTCCATTTACTTACTCACTGAAAGAGTAATTTGCAGAGCTAAGTGGCTCCTATCTAAAAGTAGGGTTGGAGAGGCCATTAGTTTGCCACTGCATTGACATTTAACCTGTGAGCTACAGAAGCTCTAATGTCTTGGAGAGGAGGAGAGCCTTGAGGGATTAGACTGGTGTCTCTCTCATTCTGAGATGACAGTCAAGTAGTCCACTTTTGCTACTCTCAACAGTTTGCTGGTATGATCGTAGCTAACTGACTGTCCTTCAATTAGAAATTATTATTTCGATCATATCAGATTTAGTATTTTATCATTGGTGTTCAGGTTAACTTGTGGGATATAATTGTGGGCGGGAAGGAAGGAGTTTCAGCCACAGTCTCCAGAGTTACCTATTTTCAGCAGGTCCTATATGGTAACCATAAATTCTTGTCGTACCATACATGATAAACAGAATACAAAACCATCATCAATCGCATTCCGGCCAACAGAACGTCAGTATCCTAACCTATGGGATGTACACGGGAATAGCATGAAACATCCTCTAATGATCTTTTATGACGTCTAGGAAGGAAACAGATAATTATGTTTTAGCGGAGAGTTTCTATAAATTTGTGAAGGAGCAGTGGAAGCAATTTGAACTACTAATTGGTTTGCAACTATTTAGTAGGATTTCAGTTATTATATTACAGGGATTGGTTGGTTGGTTGTTTTGGGTTTTATGGCGCATGGGCGACTAGGCCATAATGCGCCATTTACAGGGATTGAAAACAGGGCTTTTTTACACATCAAAAAATGCGTCACACTCCATTATGAGAATTGAAAGCCATATTCTGCCATACAGACACTATTTCTTTTATTTCTTCAGTGATTGGGTTTCTCTGAGCGTAGGCACAAAGACAGCTACTGTTTTTTTCCCAACCTCGTGATCACAGAGAAAAGTATCCCCATTTCAAACTCAGTATTTCATTCATGCCTTAACTTCATATAATAATGTCGGGACAATTGCATGTGGATTTGTCTCCATTTAAAGCACAAAATTGCTTGCATTAACTGAGAGTGAAGTGGACCTCATCTCTTTCAAAGAATGTCCTCAGGCCATAGCATCGCGCTATGAACTGTGGCTCCAAGGGAACACGTTTCTCCCTATCTGAATAGAGTGTGCTTGTTTAAATCTATGCTGGAACATTCGACAGGGGGTTCTAGACACCTTCAGGGTAAGGTGACCACTCTCATAATCTTGCATTTCCCTGAGATTCCTCCATTATAGCCTGGTAGCTTTCTGTTACAGCAGAGATTGAACTAATGGTCTGACAGTCCGCGGTTTGTCACAGGTGCAGCCTCATTCCTAATCAAATCTTGACATGTGGATGGTTCACGACCAACCAGGTACAGAAGACAAATCATTTTCAAGGAAGACTAAGCATTGCTGCAGTGGGTACAGTACAGCTTCATCAATTCAATTATCTACTTGGTTGTCAAGTGTGAGGAACCGAATCATGCTTTTTTTTCTTACTACTCTTGTCACAAAGACATGTAAAGAAATGTTTTTCCCTTCCTTGTGTTTACTGTTAGGATATACCAATCCTTATTCATCTGCGGTAAATTTTCTGTGCAAGTATAATTCTTTCTGACCTTCCAATACTGAGATTTTCAGTGGCAAAGTTTCTATGTTATGACCCTATATATTATACATAGGTATAATATATAATTGAATTCAGAAACTTTACTAGAGTTTCTCTGCAAGAACAAACATAAAATTATTCTAAATTAAATGCAATTTACAACCATTTGAAATTATTTATTTCTAATCTTCTGCTGCAGTACGTACGTCCCTTACCTAGATCTTCTATCAGAGTTATGGTGGTGTCTCATACAACATAGAAAGGTTTACAGTAGAGCAGTGGTTCCCAACGCTTTTTGTTCAGTAACAACTTTCAACCAAAAAAATATATTACTATCCCCCAGGGTAATAATGACTGAAAAAAGCTCCAAATTAAAAATTACACTATAAAACGTTACTACTCATAATTAGGAAACCTCTAAACTTTCGAGTCTAAGTATAAAAACTTTTAATATAATAAAATTTATCTGTAACAGTTCGTATTAATTTCCATCTAGGATTAAATTTCTTTATTGCACAAATATTGTTGAATGCATCATATTCAATATCAATAACCTTTCTAATGAAATAAGTTACAAATTGTAAAATGTCTAACATAATATAATAATCATATATAAACTTAATTTCGATGTTAAACGTTTTTATTTGAACAAAGGTTTCTTCTGCAGACTTTTGAGGTAGTATCTGACAGTTGATCTGTAAATGGTAGCTAGGTAGTCACTGGAAGGAGAGCTATGCACCAACCCCCTGTGATGATGCATAGAACCGGCCAGGCCTAGCACCTAATGTCCGACCCCGCCTTCTCGTGGTGCAGACCGTTAGTACCTTTCAAAAGAGATACTCTCTTATGGAAGTGAACGGAAGGGGAGGGCTGCTAGATTAGTGTGGCCTACTGATCTGGACAACTAGGTCTACTTTTCTTTTTTTCTACCCTGCTGAGGAGTGGTCAACCACACAGGGTCTTGGTGCTGACCATATAAACCAACTAACGGGACAGATATATGGCTCTGAGCTTGATTATGGATCCTGATTTAGCTGCACTGGTGGGCTTCTGTGGAGGGAAAATCTTCCGCTGTGTTTTCTGTTTGTTTGTGGGTTGACAGCCCCAAGTGAATAGATTCACAGGATATGTTTATCAGCTGGTGGATAATCCTGATCAGATGTCATCGCAGGCACCTGAACTCTTTGCTTCTATTGGCATCGTCAAATTCTACATTGGAGGAAGTCTTCCAGTGTAGATGGCTTCAGCCTTTAGTGGTCGGGGAACGGGTCTTTGCCCCATGTCTGTGATTAGGGGGCTGTTTGATATTGTCGGCATTCCCTCTCTTAATAAACATAGTTTCTTTAAACATCCCACTAACCATTCTCTCTCCAGGTAGTTGGAATGTGAGGACTCTGCACAGAGCTTTTTCTCTTGATGTCCTCACAAAAGAATTCCAGCATTATAATTTAGATATTCTCGGCTTGCAAGAGACCAGATGGACAGATAAAGATCAGATTCTTAAAAATAATCTTAAATTTCTCTTTCCAAGGAGGGAAGATATTAAGCATCACCAAGGCGTGGGTCTGCTTCTCAGCAGACACGCTAGTGATGCTCTTTTAGGATATGAGTGCATTAATGAAAGGTTTCTTACAGCAAAATTTCAGACAAGCGTTAAAGACCTGAATGTTATCTGCTGTTATGCCCCCACTGAGGATGCCGATGAGGATGAGAAGGATAGGTTTTATGAACAACTTCAGGATATTTTGAATTCTGTCAAGAAAGGGGATATTACCCTTGTTCTTGGTTTGTTTGACTCTGATAGTTTGTACTGACTCTGATATTTGGGGAGGGGTGATTGGCCCTTTTGGTATTGGTAGCTGCAATGGCAATGGGCAACGTCTCCTACAGGTAAGTATACTCAATGGTTTCAGAACAACTAACACTTATTACAAACACCGCGACATACATAAATACACATGGGTTTCACCTGATGGGCTGCATAGGAATATGATTGATTACATATTAATTAACAGCAAATGGGTTAGTTCTGTTAGAAATACCAGGGCATATAGGGGAGCTGAAATTGGATCTGACCATTACCTTGTTAAAAGCGTCTTACAACTTAAACTTAAAAAGTGTTGTGCTAGGGTTAAAAAAATTGCTTTTAATACTGAAGCTCTGAAAGACCCAGTTATAGCCAAAGCTTACCATGATAGGTTACTTAGTCATTATGACAGTCATGGTATGCTTACTACAGAAGTTGAGGGAGAATGGGATCATTTTAAACAGACTTTTTTGGACACTAACAGTACAGTCGGTCAAAAAAGTATCCGAACACTAGGGTTGATTACAGAATTCAGAAAAAATATCTGGCAACGATTTTTTTAGAAATTAGTGATCTGGCAACCTTCGTGTCACGTGACATGAAGGTTGCCAGATCACTAATTTCTAAAAAAAGTTGCCAGATATTTTTTCTGAATTCTGTAATCAACCCTAGTGTTCGGATACTTTTTTGAGCGACTGTACTCTTTTAGGAAAAAAGGAGCAGAAGAGACAGAATTATCTGAGTGATAAGGCACTTGAGCTCTTTCAGCAATAAAAAACTGCAGGAATGTTCTTAATTAATACCCTACTAGTCCTAATAGAAAGCACTACAGAAAATTTAATAAAACGTGTAGAGGATCAGTTAGCTGCTGATAAGAATGTTTAGCTTGATGGCTTGGATGATAAAGCCGAGGAAACAGTTAGACAGCACAACAGCAGAGAGCTGTACCAGATAGTTAATGTTTTATGTGGTAGAAAACGGACATGCATACAAGGATTAAAGGATAAACATGGTAAGGTTATAGAAGGGGAGGATTCTGTCATGGCTAGGTGGGCTGAGTATTTCAGTGATGTTCTAAACAATGTGGTTAATTCTACTCCCATTGTTTGCAATGATGATAGATGCATTGGTGGCTTTAATATTGGCCCTAAAACACAGTCTGAATTTATTTTCGCAATTTCTAAACTTAAACTTTATAAATCCCAGGGGTAGATAAGATTACTACTGAAATGCTTAGAGCTGGAAATGTTTCGGTTACCACTTGGATGACTGAAATTCTGAATAATTCAGAAATTCGGCTGTATAATAGTTTGGTTCTTTCTAGGGTTAGTTATGGTAGTGAAACTTGGACACTTTGTAAACAAGATAACAGGAAACTAGATGCTTTTGATTCCAGATGCTTACGCAGTGTCTTGGGCATTAGGTGGTTCAACTTTGTAACTAATGATGAGGTTAGGCAAAGGAGTTTGCAACCTCCTTTAAGCAGCATATTGTGCAGAGAGAGACTCCGTTGGTTTGGCCATGTTGCCCGTATGAATAATTATAGATTGGCGAATAGGGTTATGAACAGTGTGCCTAAAGGCCTCAGAAAGAAGGGGAGACCTAGGATGCGGTGGGCAGACAATGTCAAACAGGACCTTGTTAGAATTAGTGTACAGTGGCCGGATGCAGCAGATGTAGCTCAGGACAGATATGCTTGGAGAATTAAACTGCGCGGTCTGGTTGGACCTCCGTAGCCCATGGCTGCTTGATGATGATGATGATGATGATGATGATGATGATGATGATGATGATGATGATGATGATGATGATGATGATGATCTGATAGTTTCTAATCGCTTCAGAAACAGAACTGAACATTCTAGTTGTCACAGAGAAAATTATATTTGAAATATAACTGTACAATTATTTACTGCTTAAGGCGCCATTACAGAATTTTTTAGCGCGAAACCCATGAACCATGGTTGCGAACCACCAAATGGGAACCACTGCACTAGGACATTTCACTTGGCTTTGAAATTAAATACAATATCGACTTCACTAGATAGGACTATCACTATACCAGACAGGGAACTAGTTACGTAATTTTTAGTAGATTTTAACCGATATTAAACACTGAGAATTTTTAGACATCGCATTTCTACTAAGAAGTACTTAGTTTAAAAATAGACAAGATGGATTAGCAAGCACAATAGGGCAATTAACCAGCAGAAGTGAAATTTAAATATGAAGCTCGAGAACAGTTGCATAAGAGCAAAATATAGAGTTACTCATTGGCAGGAGAGTATGTACGGGGGCAGTTTTGGGAGTTCAAACCTCCTCTGTCAGAAATTTACAGAAATGCTTTTAAAAGAAACTTCGTTCATTAGAAACACCATGCGAAAATTTCAAATGTATCGCTCACTTTTCTGCAACTAATCGTCGCCTGGTACAAGAGAACCTCCCCCGTTTCAAATTTCTGGTTACCCTTCTGTTTAGATGCAACACTGTTCACGGTAAAAGAAATTAGGTGTTTTAATGCACTGAAAAAAAATTGAATTGATATTTTTCAACCCACCTTTTTAATTTACTTTTTTGCACCTACCTTTTTAACTGTACGACATGTGTTTCAGTTGATACTCCTTTATTCTACACTATTTGCATTCGTAGTGTAGTTAACACCACTGAAGTATAACTCAGTGGACCTCTGTACGCTGAAGGTTCTCAATGCTCTTCTCTTATATGTATCTGTGACTAATTTTCTTCTAACAGTACGACCAAAGTTAACAAGGAGATCAATATTAACGTCGTTTTATCGTAACGTAAAGAATGATTGAATTTGCAGTGAAAGGTATTAGGATTTATTTCAAAGTATACTTCGTAATAGGAGAAAGACTAAAGAAATGTAAAGGGCTTAAATATTCCAATGCTAAGAAAGAATCCCTGATAAAAATCCCTGTACTGGATTTTTATCTGGGATTACAGTACAGCGAGATGTTTGATTACTCAAACAAATTACAACTTCGTTACTCAAACAAATTCAATTCCAAGAAAAGTTACGATTGCCAAATAAAGCTAACTTGATTCTTCGAAAGCAGAAAGTCAAATGCCATCATTTTGGTGCTCTTTATAATTCAAATATTACTATCCAAGGACTTGACTGTACTCTAAGTTGGGGTATGTCTCAGTCTGTAGCATGACAGGCTCGAACTCTGTAGTTCCCAATTTCTAGTCCAAACTGTGCCAGAATAGAAATTTCTCTCTGCTAACATCTCCCCTCCCAGTGCACTGAAATATTTTCTTAGAAGACGGTCTTTTTAATTTGTAAATTTAAAGGTTTGAGTATGCGCAACCTGCCTCAGTGAAAAAGGGGACAACTTTGGTATTGGAAATAGAGGGATAGATAGACATTTATTCCCGTTGTAGAGACAAGTTATATATTTCATATACACATTTCATATATTCTTACACGGTCTTACACAATGGTGCGTAGTACACGAAAATATATAGTGTATACAATATAATTGAATTTTTATAACAGCAGTAAAAAACATTAGTAATTCAAATATCATAAATGCAAAGATTACTATAATACCAATTTTCTGATCCTGATATAAATATCGTGTCTTGTAGCAACAGAGTTTCAAGAAGAAGAAAAAAACAATAATCATCATAATTAACGAGAACTGTTACGTGAAGAAAAGAAAAAGTTCAGAGAAAGTGATACTTTTGAAATAAAATTAAATTTAATTACGTATAACGAAAGTTGACTTTTTTTTCCTTTAAAAATCGTATACACAGAAGTAACAAATGCGAGCATTCGAACACAGCTGTCCAACTGCAGATAATTCTAGATATATTGTTCGATCAGGTGACCCATTATCGTCTTGTAGGTGAATATTTCTCTCATTGCATTCGGATAAGATGTAGTATAGGGATCAAAAGAACGCCACATCCTTATGACTCGTATGCTACATCTTGTTTATATGCCATGAGATAATGTGCCTCTACCTCTCAAGTTGCAGTTCTCCTTGAAAGCACCTGGATTTCGGTCTATAGACGCAAACGAAAATCTGCCCATCCATGAGCATAGATATCACATTTGAATTATGTTAGATGGATGAGAATATTCTCTCTCTTTCCAATCAGATGGTTGTACATTCTGAATCACTCTATATAGGCAATCTAGACTCATCTATAAATAACCCGCACTTCCACTGCTCTTGAGTCCATAGCATGTCATTTATTATTCTCAAATGGTGGATAGATGGCCACTTTTGGACCCCTTGGATTCGCCCCTGGGCCAATGAATTTTTAATTATCTACTTACGGAATATTACTATAATGATATAAAAAGTCATTAATTTTAGAGTCATTTTGTTTGGAGACAGACAAATGATATCCCAATACCGAAACAACACATAACCATGGAAACCATAAGCTTCCTTGTTTAGAAAGTGACCATTACTATTACATGTGGATTTAAAAGAGTGACATTCACTAAAGCTTCTCGAAATTAACTTTCGATTTCTCTTTAATTTCTATTCATCAGTTAATAAGACCAGGGACTTGGAATATCGATAGTGTAAAAATATCCGTACGCTGGATATAACCGATAATTTCCCTGCCAGTATAAATTTCGCATGTAAAGTATCCGTAGGATACTTTCTAGAAACTGATGTGATTACAGAGATACTAAGTATTAAATCGAACAATACTATTAATAATTTCTTCGCACTATAATCGAAACGGGAGTAAACAGCATATCGATTTACAAGAAATTTAACATTATGCTTCTTTGATTACACGCATTAATTACACCGTGCAACAAATTTTCATAAACGTCAGGCCTCTGAGATAAAAGCAGCAATTTCTTAAAGATTTAAAGGTGCTGAACACGCATATGGCAATGAAAATGCAAAAATAGCTACGATTTCTGAGAAATCCTCAACAGTTTCTTATATAATAGAGTAATAGGTACATATGACATGTATCGGTAAAACTCCGCTTCTACTTCCGACGTCGCTTGTACAGCTGCTCAGGATCATCTCTGGCGAGCATCTAACAGTAGTCAGCCAACATTGAAAGGGACCAGTTTCCCTGGTATCGATTCTCTCTCATTGCAATGTCCTGGTGAAAACGTTCACCGTGCCGCAGTGGTCGGGGAAGAAATCTAAGTGGATATTTAAGGACATATTGCAGCCAAAAGTGTGACACTGAGACAACATGTCTTAACCAGTTTCTTGTAGTTGTCTGTCCTGATATTTCCAAAGGAATTTAGTTGACAGCAGACGAAACGCTTCCTAAGCCTTTTTCTCGTCACCCTGAAGCATGTTGTCGAACATCTGATCTCTGAACAGCTCGCGGATCTGAGGACCCACAAATTACCTTCTTTAATTTTCGCTTCGTTGAGTCGCGGGAATTTGTTAGCCAGGTACTTGAAAGCTGATGCAGTCTGGTCCATGGCTTTTACGAAGTTTTTCATCACCTTGAGTTTTTTATGTAGGAACGGTAGAAAGTTGATGTTGGCTGTCCCATTCACATAAGAAACAGCAGTACTTCGTATATCTCAGCTGCAGACCCATCAACAGATCCACTACCTTCAAGTCACAACAGAAATGCCAGCCATACATGCTGTATTGAAGACAATTCCACAGCTGTTTTAGATTGTTGTAGGTGTCTTTCATGTTCAGCGTGTCCGACCAGAACGGATGGAAGTCGATTTCCATTATGCAGCAACACCGCCTTAAGACTCAATTTCGAGAAGTCTATGAATAGTTGCCATTCTTAAGGGTCATGTTTGATTCCGAGGGCATTCATCAAGCTATCTACATCGGAGCAGAACACAAGGTTATCTTCTTTTCTGAAGTAAACGAAGTCACTCGAACATTTTCTTTGAGAGGATTCCATTGTTTAACTAGATTTACCTGATGTTTCTAGAGTGGCTGAGTGCTTCGTTACACTTGAAGGGGATAACGATTACAGCCCGTGGTCGATATTTGCGTAATAACGTTTTCTTTTATCTCACACAACTAGGTTTATTATACTCATATTGTTTTGCGGTAAGCAATGCGGAGGCAACTGCAATCCGATGAACTCGGTTCACTTTGTCATCGTATTCACACGGTAACTGCGATGACCGAAACGCGACAACTCATTTACTTGCACTTAAATTTTGATTTCCTTCCAATAATAGGGTAATGATGTCACCACTGAGATTTCGGAATGCAATGTTTCCTCAGTCGCAGGAAGTGAGACTGCAGCAGTGTTTCCTATTCGCAACAGAGGTATCTCTGTTTACTTTTCCCACCTGTCTCCATTTTCTCTATTTTGTGAACGCATAAACTTCGTCGAATAGAAATCAAACACATTACTTTTAATGTAGGATCTCTTGTAAACGTCTTTCTTAACAACGGTGAGTATTACCTTTTCAGGATGTTAAATATTACACCTGCTATTGTGCAGAACGCATGCTTCATATGTCATTATTTACTTTTAACGAGAGGGTAAGAAAACGTAAAGAGGTATCAGCTACGAAACTGATTACTAGTTCATCCCTAACATATTGGCATGCAGATCAAAATATCGCGTTTCTATGGTACTAAATTCCATTTTCCATTACGTTTTACGATCTGAACGGAATGAACATGTAAAGAAAAGCTATTGCTTGTATGGTCTTCACACCAGAAACATGCCATTTTCGCGATGTATCTGCTACCACACTGTCACCATGTAGTGGAAACAGGTTTTATTTGTATGTTTTATCGGGTAAAGCGATAGTTATTTCCGATGTTCCATTTGCATTTTCTCCAACGCAAACCTAACGGCCACCCTATTACAAAAATAAATAAATAAGTAAATCGCTTGCAGTAATCGTCGGTCAAATTCTATCTTGGAACTTTTCCCACCGTTCAGAGGCGCAACCTGAGTCATCGACACATATCGGAATATTTCAGACCGTTCCAACGTTGCAATCCTCCCTCCTCCTCTGTCACTATGCGACGCCGATGGCCCTGGAAAACCCGTCCTACGGGACGTTTAGTCGTGCCGCCGTGCGAAACAACGTTCAGGTTAAAGCACGCACTGGGATTGATTTACTGGACTCTCCCATTTGTCTAAGCTTTCCTGTGCGTACCCTTATAGAAAAATGGTCTTAACTATCGGGGTCGTCGGGATTTATCACTTTGGCGCGAGGACGTGGCAAGAAATGGAAAAAGAAAATTACTCTGTGACGATAAATAAGTCTAGTCTCTTCGGACGGATCGCAGAAGTAGGATAAATACAAATATTTTATTGTATTTATTGCGTCTGTGTGTTATGTTCAATTGCACGTTATTATGTTGAAAACAAAAAAAGGAAATATAAATTCTTAACAACCATAAAAAAATAAAACGAATCAGCAACTATTTAAAAAAACGGTTGGATTTATATAAATTTTTTAAAAATACTCTCGTTAAGGAAATTTTTTAGTACCATTCTAGCTCTTTACTACTTTAAGAACTGTTCTATTATTGATAATGTAAGTTGCTTTATAAGACAGGTAAGAAAAAATCAGCAAGTGAACGGCCATACCAAACTGAAAACATCGGTTCTCGTCCGATCCCCAACGGTCAGTAGTGCAGAAGGTGTTCACCAGGAAACACCGCGTGCACAGTTGGCTATTTTCTTTTTTTCTACCCCCTGTATTTGTAAAATATTGCTCTAAGTCATTCTAAGTAGGTTGCCGGGTTCGAATCCATTTTTAGTCAATAAAGAAAGGAGGTTGGGTTGGGTTGTTTTACCTCTGAGCGGCACTTTTTTGCACACCATGGGCTAAATGGCCAGGTCACATGGACCCCGGAGGCTCAGAGAAGGTTGGGGGAGGGGACCCACTGGAACAGCTGTTGGGAGACAGATGGTAGCCTCCCGTCAAGGCCATCCAGCGTGTTCTTTAACGTGCACAGGGTATGGATCTCCCGCACACGGGGCCACGGCTTAACGTCCCATCCGACGGACGGCGGCCTTTCCAAGTCCATCGGTGTCCCCTACTGACCGTGGGAAGGGCGGGGAATTTTGCGGAGATAAATCTCAACGCTGACCCAGCTGGGACTCGAACCTGGGAACTACATATTACGAGCCTGGCGCGCTACCGACTGAGCTACCCCCGCCCCCTAAAGAAAGGAGAATTGAAGCGTTCGGACAAGAGTTTTTGTTACAACACCTGCAACGTTTATAGGTAGGTTCGAGAATGGACTCCTGGACGATAGAACATAAAATAAAAGTATTTGTCTCGGGACTGTAGATATGATTATTATTCTTTGGCCCACTGTTTCAGAAATCAAAGACATAATATTTTTAAATATTCAACAGATATACATATAAAAATCCCTCTCTTCCTACATTACCGTTTCTATCGCTATATTTATTTGTAAATGTCCCTTACTAACAACTGATTTAAACACTATATTTACGAATATGGTAAGATTAGCGTTAACAGTGGGAATATAAGGAAAGAATAACATCAGTATATTTCCTCTGAAGGTGTTGCCACTGGAACTGCTGTAATGAGACACTCAAAAGATAACAATATAAATATTTGAAACAAAATCTATCAATATATATAAGGTACGAATTTCAGATCATAATAAACAATAGTTACTTCCGGTGTTCTATTTGCATTTTCCCCAACGCATTAACCAGTATACTGCCGATACTCGAAACATTCGAAATGGCAACTCAGTTTAGCCTCCCGTCAGGCTATTGATCTAAGGGACCTGGGTTCGAGCCCCGGGTAAGGCATGGATGTATGTGTCGTTTTTCTGCTGCGGTCCTGCCATCCTCTCAGACCTTCTACTGTGGCATATAAACTGACAGGCTCCTGTCAGACCTCTGTGGCAAGCAGCTGCTTGAGGGGGTATTTATTATTTTTTTACAAGGGCATTCAGCGTGTTGTTTAACGTGTACTGATGACGTCATATCGGTGTTTTAGCCAGTTTATTACCAACCCTTATTCACAGGCCTCACTAATGCAAGAATTTTAGTGTTTTGACTTATTTCTGATGCCGCCATTTTTTTTTCTCACCAATCTATTTTTAACTCCGAATTTTATATGGGATAAGTAACATTATTTCCCGCCGTCCGTGGCCGAGTGGTTAGCACACTTGGCTACTGATCTATTGGACCTGTTTTCGAACAGCAGGTAAGGCACAGATGTCTCTATTATCTTTCTGCTGATGTCCCTTCATCCTCAGCAGTTCTTCTCTGACGTATTAAACTGCTATTCTCCTGTGATACCTCTGTGGCAAGCAGCTGCTTGAGTGGACATTTATTTGTTACGTTATTTTGAAACAAAAAAATTCTAAAAATAAGGTCGATTGCGCACACAGGAATGGATTTCCACAGTTTGACTTCCTTCCCAACCAACCAATATTTATTTTTGCTTTCCTTTGAAGTCCGATCGTGTTCCCAACTATTTCATAATTCACTACACGAATACCTTTTTAATTGATACTTTGGTCAAATATAGAGTATAATAAGTTATTAATTAGGCTAACTTATAAAGCAATCGCAAGAGCTGAAGGGTTAAATATTACATTTGCACAGACGAAATATTCTGTTCTCGTCCTGAAACCTGTTTATGTCTGCGACCACCGAAATTTCAAATGTGTCGTAACTAATAAGAAATCCAGCTACATATTGTCGCAGATAAAAAAAATGAGATTACTTCCTCACAATAAAATACTATAACGTGTGGCTATAAATAAAAAGTGAAATCACTCAAATTACCAGGAGAATAGAGAGGGTAGATAAGGATTACAAACGATATCGCGAAAACACGCACGTGACATCAACAGTGCTCTTTCCAGTTGTTGCCACCATAATTTCTATAATACTCAATCTTTCAAAACTAAAATGTATAAATCAAAACACTTGTGAGCCAAAAATATACCAAATATATGTGTACAGGGTGATAAAAAAAAAAAAGATAAGAGCTAACCAAAATATTATTATCGTTTTTTCAAATTCAACTTAGTTACAAAATATATCATTAAAGTGAATTGTAACATGTGATTTCGAAGTTTCCTAAACCAGCATATTCTGTTTCTATTAGAAAATTCTTTGTTGTGGCCACGGCGCAATCGCGATCTGTGCGTTTCAGTGTGCTGGTCCAGAGTGTGGTTTGTTGTTAGGAGTGTAATACACGGGTTTTCCTGTTGTATCCACCGGCGTCTTGGTACTTTTTTCCTAATCGTGTAATACGCGTTTCTCTGTGGTGGTCAAGGCTTGGGTTGGGTTGGGTTGTTTTACCTCTGAGCGGCACTTTTTTGCACACCATGGGCTAAATGGCCAGGTCACATGGACCTCGAAGGTTCAGAGAAGGTTGGGGGAGGGGACCCACTGGAACAGCTGTTGGGAGACAGATGGTAGCCTCCCGTCAAGGCCATTCAGCGTGTTCTTTAACGTGCACAGGGTATGGCTCTCCCGCACACGGGGCCACGGCTTAACGTCCCATCCGACGGACGGCGGCCTTTCCAAGCCCATCGGTGTCCCCTACTGACCGTGGGCAGGGCGAGGAAATTTTGCGGAGATAAATCTCAACGCTGACCCAGCTGGGACTCGAACCTGGGAACTACAGATTACGAGCCTGGCGCGCTACCGACTGAGCCATTCCCGCCCCGGTGGTCAAGGCAACACCATCTAGAGGAGAAGGCCATACCACTCATTTGTGACGTCAGCATTACTGGACCGGACTGCCGGCAGAATAGATTGAGAGATAGCTTATCCTTGTTAATAGAACTTCCTATTTAGATTTTGAATATTCGCTAATAAATCGTCATCATTAAAATAATTTGTTTTCATATAATTAAAAAAAAATTGCTTCCCACCTTTTTTTTTCTAATTTTTTTAGAGATAACGTTTTTTTTTGCTTTGATTAGTATTGATAAACCATTAATTACCGTTTCCGATTATACAAATGGCTTTAAATTATTATTCAGATAATAACACTCTTTAAACGTTCGGAAATTCCAAAACTTTTAACTAATTTTGTAAACGATCGATTAATGTATGAACAGCTACTAAATTTTCACTCTTAAAGGAATCTAGAAGTGCGAAATATATTTAGAAAAAATCTACTTGTTACAAAATACCACAGATATCTATTTTATTTTCACAAATATGTATGTTTATATAAGAGGTCTAAAACATTATTTAATGAAAACAGTACGTTTCAATATTGCACATGTTAAGAAAAACAACCAACAAATTCCACATTAAAAAAATACTTTTATTTACAATCTGAGAAAACAAATACATATAGGATACACATTACAATGAAACAAATATTTCATTGTTTATTTTTAAGAAAATTGTGCAATTAAAACAGGAAAATTCACCAATCATGTGGGAGAATTTTTAAGCAATATGAAGAAACTTAATATTGTGCAATACTATTTAAATTGAAAAGGAAAATTTTAAGATATTTCATTCATCCCAGTTGAACAAATGCTGATTTTTTTTAAATAGTTTAATATGAAAGCTGTTTTTAAAATGCATCACATTAATAAAAACTATTTCTAGGACAACTATGACTCTTAGATAAAAATAAAAGAAAAACTGCTTTCCCAAACCTTTTCATCCTAATGCATATTAAAACTGATTTCTTCACATAACATGAAAATTTTTATCCTTTTTGGTATCATAATAAACTTTATTAGAAAAAAAAATTCTGAAGAAACATGAAAGCAACATCTAAATACATGTGGTCAAAAGGTTTGAAAAGATTCAAAATACAACAGAAATATAAAATACAATGAGTATCATACAATGTAAAGGTCACATTGAAATATCCATATACACTCAGTGATTATGAAACCTAATTCCATGTTATGTCAATGGAAAGCTAATTTCAAAGCCATGTAACTTTTAAAAATGAGTTTTTATGAAAAAAAAATGAAATGGAGATCAATTAAAGATCTCAATCCATGCTCATTAAAAATTAAAGAATTATGGAAACTGGGATATTTAATATGAACAATGGCTGCTTAAAATATTGATCTGGGAAGTAGTTGAAATAAATTAATCTCAAAACAGTGTCCCCATATTAAATTTCATTAGCAGAGTTTTAGCAGAATATGTAACAATTATTTCAATTTTCACCAACTCTGCAGAATGCACATTACTGTTTAAGATGTTGATATATTATAAAATATAAAAAACCTTCAAACAGCTGCTTACCACAGAGGTCTGACATGAGCCTGTAAGTTTATACGCCATAGTAGGTCTTTGAGGATGGCGGAAACCCGGCAGAAAAACAACACGAACAACCATGCCTTACCTAGGGCTCGAACCAAGCGAAGCCTCTTTAAATACAAAATGAATATTATAGGAATATAGAAAATTAAGATAGATTTTTAACTTATATATATATATATTCAGTCATATTTTCCCATGAAATGTTTATTTTAGAAAAATTCTGTATATTTTCTGTCAAAATATATAGAACAGAAAAAAATGTTTTGGTATTTTGTAAAGAGCATATACTTAACATGTATGGCAACATATTAAAAAAACATTATTCTGATCTTGACCTTCTGCAGAGTTTTTTAAATTTAAGTCATTAACTATTATGCATATTTTAACTGCCACTGGTGAAGATACTTTCAAATGCTAAGAACAGCAGGGTATTTTTCCTTTATAAACAGATATCCTTACACTAAAATTTTAATATTACTTGAACTCACTATCAGTGCAAAACCAATTATTAACAAAGAACTTGGAAGAAGAAAATATGTATCAGAACCAGTACAAGGTTTCTAATAACATAGTCAATCATCTCCCTCCAAGCAGAAACTGATATCCCCCATGATACAGAAAACCTTATTGATCTGTTGACCAGGCTAGTTCATAGGCATATCAAACACCCATTGGCAATCACTATTAGAAATTTAAAAAATCCTACATTTGCAAGGCAGCAGAAGCCACAAGATATGCATATATATTAAAGATAATCAAGGAATAAATTAACTTCCTAAATCTCCCATGGCTTTTACAAAAACCAAAGATTGACACTTAAATTTTCTGCTTATATTGTTCTCAATTTAAAGTAATGAAGGAAAAATAACATTCAGAAAATTCCATTTGCAGTTTAATGAGTTTCAATTGATCATTTCATCCAGAAACTGGTGGTATATGTTCCTACAGAAAATTATAAATTTCAAACTCCCACTAAGCACATGTATAACAGAAGCAATGAAATGGATTGGAAAGAAAATCATATCATATACTGTCACATACTGCATCCACCATTGAATAGCTGTCCAAACGAAAGCATCCACCACAAGTATTTGATACATTGATAAAAAAATTTAAAGACAACCAAAAATATAATTTATCTTCAGGGGTCCAGCCATAAGAGTATAGTGGGAAGTGAAAATGTTGTGGAATTGGCAAAAGATCACTCAAAAGTAACACTAAACACAATATTAAGAAAAAACCTACTGACAAGTGCAGGTAGAGATTCCCTTTGATCATAGATTTAGCCATAAAAGACATGAAATCAGTAAAATAAAAATGAAATAAATCTAGTAGACCCTGTACAGTAGCAAAATATAGTTAAAGGAACTGAAAATAGCTATTGCAGCTTGCATGCAATAAAATTTCCACTAAAATATTGCAAAATATTTGACAATAAAGTTAACCAGTTTTTGTATCTAAAAAACAATGGTTGAAACAATAGCACACCATTCCAAAGGGTTTTCCACCATTGTACTTATTGGACTATAATTATTTGAAGGTGGCTCTATGATGTCGTGGAGACTTTTCCATTACAGTGTATCATTACTTTCCAAAAGGCTTCATGCTAACTGATGAAAATGACAACCAGCTATTTTTACCTCCCTCCAAATTTGATATTTCTTAACCTACTTTTTAACATTAGGTACTTTCAGGTACTTGCAGACTAACCAAGTACACGAGCAGATGGACAATCCAAAGATTCGTGTAATAAGAAAAATCAAAAAGCATGCTTTATAGAAGATCCATGTTCAATTACTGGCTCAAAGCTTGTGGAAATTGTTTCCAAATATTAAAGATGAATGAAGATTAATAATTTCTTTATTTAATTATCTATATTTAACAGTTTAAAATACATTATCTGCATTGGGTGAAATTAAGACATTGGATTCTGGACTCAATAAAATATTTACTTAAAAATATCAACCACTGATATCAAATTTGTAACATGATTTAGATTACCAAACATAAATTTTTGAATTATATTAAATCTCATGACTAATTTTTAAGGTGTGAAATTAGACAATCAGCATTTTGACTTTAACACAATATCAAATTGTATAAAAATCTTAATATAATTTTCTCAAAGTGAAAGTAACATACACAAATTAATCCACAGTACCTCATTAATTTACTAACATTTAATCACTATCAAACTCCTTAAGTATCATGATGATAATGAGTATAGTGGAAAAATTACCTTGAGCCAGGTGAGATCCAAACACATAACCACCAGATGTAGGGTTACTCGATGCCAGTGTTATAAAAGGAGGACATGCTTTCTTTGTGAAATAAAATGCGTTTTTTCGTACATAGTTTTTGGCCAAATACTAACTAACAGTTGAGTCAAGAAAAGAAACAATACTTATTAAATATACTATAAAATATATGGTGCGGTGATTTTTATTCCTATTTCATAAAAAATCAAAGGTTATTTCTCCTAAAGTGTCATAATGATCAGTAACTATGCACTGTCATAAAAGATAAACTTTCTGTTACTTCAAACTCTGACTGAGGTAGTGGTCAGCAATGATTTCAGTTTTGGCAGGGCATGCTCTTGTATGAGAAGGCTCCTATAAACTAGAAGTAGTTCCTTAATTACTGCAGTCTTTTATGTTGCAAAAAAAAAGAAAACCTGCTATCAACTTTCACAGTTCCATCTATACTTGGTGGAAGTAAAAGTTTTTTCAGTTTTCTAAAGCTCATACTTCTTCAATCTGACATGTAAATTGTACATATTGAGATTAGAGAGAAGAGTAACTTTTACAATGTCAGTAGAGTTAATTTAGCATTCATGATTTGCATTTACAATAAATTATTTCATGGTCAACAATAAATATTATTATAGTCATGAGTTCAAGAAATTTAGAAAAGTACAAAAAATGAGTGCTTTAATTTTAGTTTGAAATATGTTATGAATTTACACAAAAAGGAGGACATTTCGTGCATTTTCAAAATTCTGAGAGGACATGAGGTGAAAAAGGAGGACTCTCCTCCTCTTGGGGGAACATATGGTAACCCTAACCAGGAGGTCATGAGTTTCAGATCCCACCTGATTCAATTTTTTTTTCTTCTGCACCAATTGTCATCATGATATTTGCACAGCTTAATAGCAATGAAATGCTTAGTAAAAGTATAGCAGAAAGCTTTCTCCCAGTTTTCATGTCAAACATGCTGGTTTCTCTTTCAACATCAG
Source organism: Ryuthela nishihirai (assembly GCA_038380435.1). Taxonomy (NCBI): domain Eukaryota; kingdom Metazoa; phylum Arthropoda; class Arachnida; order Araneae; family Heptathelidae; genus Ryuthela; species Ryuthela nishihirai. The sequence goes on along the minus strand of JAWZYU010000417.1, from coordinate 56,490 downwards.
ATAGTGCAAAGTGGAGTTCACACACCTATGTATGCAAAAGAAATATTGAGAATATGTACAAAAAACCTCTGATGAATGATAAACATTAAAACAAAAATCCAAACACCAGGAATACTGTTTACCATACACTAAAAAATTTTATTCAGAACTGAAGACTTTTTACCTTCGAAAGTAAAAGCTATAATTGTATTCAAAACAATTCTATAATCAGTGTATTTTCTAAGATTTCAATAAAAATCCATGGTTAAAAGAATGAATTCTCCCAAGGAATGCACCTATTCTACCAGTAAGCTGGTTTTTCTCAATATTTCTAGCACTTCTTTTATCATATATAGTTCACCTTGAAACTAATGCTAACCATCTAATAGCATTCCACTGCTAGTACTAACCATAAAGTGCTTTTGGTAATGCCACTATAAGGTGATAATGTAAAATAAAATGCGAAAAATCATACTGAGCTGAAAATCATTTAAAACTACACTCTTATGAATGAACGTTTAAAGGTTTGAAATATTCCAGTCCATGAATTGAGCCTGAAAACAACTCCAGTAATAAGTTTATTGTTTCAGACAATTTCCTCTTACTGTAATTTTCAGTTTATTAGGCATAAATTTGTTTATATAGACAGCACCTGGTATTATACTAATGCTGATAGGTATTAGGAATTGATTGGTCAGGAAGTTTACTGTTGTCGACAATTTCTACAATAAACTTTTACCATTACATATCAGTAAAATCAAAATACCTCAAATTTTTGTGATAATTTTTGGATTTCTTCATTTGTAAAATCCAAACCAGTGGTCAGTACAGAGGATAAACTTTGACGTTAACTCGAAAACAATATTGTATGCATTTGTGGTGTTTAACATATTTATATTCACATAATAGATGAAATGACAGATATCCCCTCAAATATTCTCTAATATGATTATAGAATACATTTGTAACAAAATTAAAACAAAATCTGCAGTCACATGCAATAAGGATATGACAGTAGACTGTTATACCTTTATTATAATATACCTGACTTATCTCATTTTACAATGAGAGTGATTGGAAATATGTGCACTTTTAATTACTCCTTTGAGTGTAAAAAAATTCTTTAACTTTACTATTAAATCCTTTTTCAAAATATCCTTTCATTTATTAATCCATATGTACGCTAGATGTAGCCCACCCATTCTTTAATATCCATTATAACTTGACCTGATTATAGCGATATAATTATGCAGATTAATTTAATGCTGAAAGTTATTAGGAATTGATTGGTCAGGAAGTTTACTGTAGTCGACAGTTTCTACAATTAACTTTTACCATTACCTGTCCTGCTTTTATTAAAAAAATAGCTGATGTGTGAGGTAGGCAAAACTTCAGCAGGAAAATAATACATATTCACAAAGCCATCTCTAGGCTTTGAACCTGGGTCCAATTTGTGTCCAAGTATACTAGTAATAACACCAAAATAATTTCTAATACTTATGCAGAGATTTTGTATTTAAAAGTAGGTTTTCCCATGATCTTGTCTTTGGCTCATATATGTATTTCAAGTTTAACAGTATTATCATATTAACTTAAACAGATATATTTGAACTATATGGATATATAAATATAGTGATATAACATTAGACCCTGAAACTATCCCAACAAAAGTACCAATTTCTTAACTTACTACTGTAATCTATTAAATAAAGTCTGGTCACTGTGAAATATTCTTTTCTATTTAAGCATTTTAACATATGTACATTCGACATTTTTTATTCCAGCATATTAGGTTTCTTACTTAATAAAAATAACGTCAAATTATTCCATGCAGACAATGATATTATATATGTATATTATACAAACGTAACATACAATAGTTAAAACGATAATATTTACTTTAGAAGTTCATAAATATGACAACAGATATAATACAGAATAAAGTTCTTACCTTGGATGCTTTCGTTGGACAGAAGTTTTGCCTTGGTATTGAACGAATCCATTTCTGTCGCAAATCGATATCTTCTGGAAATTTAAAAACTGAGAATATTTTTGCACTGAGGAACGCAGCAGCACGATGGCATTTCGCTAAAAAATCAGTGAATGTACCAACAAAATATTTTGTTCACACACAACACATACACGCAGCAAAACTAGTTACACGCTAACAAAAACAAGATGGAGGCGACGCTACTAGCTACGGGTCGACTAAAATTGACGTCATCAGAATCGCGTCACCGACTGGTAGGGCCTTCTCCTCTAGGTGGTGTTGGCTTGGTTGACATAACACGGGAATTCAATAACAAATTGGGCGGGGATGGCTCAGTCGGCAGCGCGTCAGGCTCGTAATCTGCAGTTCCCAGGTTCCAGTCCCATCTGGGTCAGCATTGAGACTTATCTTACTTCCTGCCCACGGTCAGCAGGAGACACCGATGGGCTTGGGATGACTCAGTCGGTATCGCTCCATACTCGTAATCTGCAGTTCCCAGGTTCGAGTCCCATCTTGGTCAGCGTTGAGACTTATCTTACTTCCTCCCCATGGTCAGCAGGAGACACCGATGGTCTTGGGATGTCTCAGTCGGTAGCGCTCCTGACTCGTAATCTGCAGTTCCAGGTTCGAGTCCCATCTGGGTCAGCGTTGAGACTTGTCTTACTTCCTGCCCACGGTCAGCAGGAGACACGGATGGGCTTGGAAAAGCCGCCGTTTCTCGAATGGGACCTTAAGCCGTGGCCCTCTGGGCGAGAAAGACCATATCCTCTGCATTAAAGAATTACGTTGGATGGCCTTGGTGGGTGACTGCCATTTACCTCTTAACAGCTGTCCCAGTGGATCTCCAGCCTTCTCTGAGCCTTTAGGGTCATTGTGACCTGTCCATTGTGTGCAAAGAAGTGCCTCTCAGGTTTAAAACAACCCAACAGTAATAAATTGGGTTGTCTCAGTGTATGCAGACGCTGAAAAAGATGTGCTTCCTAGGTAAAAGGAAAACGTAAAAAACTTTTTTTTTTGTGTAATATCAGCTGAATAATGGAAAGTACCATTTAGAAGAAAACGTGCGTTTGCTTTTGGTCATTTCTGTTAGTAAACTTACATTTTAGGGTTCTTGATAAAACTCGTCTAATCCAGCAGTGCAGTTTGAAATGGGTGCTGCATATTTTGCTATGTTTTGTTGGCATTTCAACTTTGTTTTCCTTTCTGCACAAGTTTAATGTTTATTAATCATCGCCCTGATAATGGCTATTTTATAGTAAATCGATATTAAAATCCTTAAAACAGTTTTAGGATTATTTGTGGCATTCAAATTGAAACTTTAAACAGAATATTAATTAAAACTAATCATGAATTATAAATTAAAAATCAGTTAAAAGCAGCAGATTAAAAACCTTACTTGAAGAAATTAGAAGATTAATCCTTGTTATAATGATTTGCATATTCTATGTACAACTGAAAGTGTTTGAAAGAATGTTTTATAATCACTATAAAAATTGGCTCCAACTACGTTAAAAATGCATTTGAAAAAGTTATTTATGCCCAACAAGCCCTTCTCCTTTGTTATCCATGCTACGATTGCCAGAACTACCTGTAGTATATATATAGAACCCGTAGTTTTAATGCTTTATTTAAACTTGGGGTCAATATTTTGTAGCCTGTTAAATATTGCAGCTTTCATAATTATTTAATTAATAGTGTTTAAAATCAAGATTTAGATAGTGTGATTGTACACCTACTTTTGGAACTTTTTTTATAGTTATCTGAAACAAATGGAAAAACAAAAGAAATTCTTTATCTTTTGAACCAAAAAAGTCGAATATTTACATACCAAACGCAGAGAGCAAACAAAGCTTAATTACTAGCTCGTTTTTTCTCTTTATAACGAGCTAAAAACATCAACTGGTAGACCAAAGAGTCCATACGGCCGGACAGTAGACACTCCGTGGTTAATGTAATCAAAACTTTTTTAAACGAAATTCTAATTTGCTCCTCTACGATAAATGTAGTTTATAAAAATTAACTTTATAAAAAAATTTCAGACGCAGAAATATTTCCCTTATTGGGAATTTCAAAAAGTATATCTCTAATATTTAAATATTTCTGTTTTCCCTTTTATAAAATAAAATTTCATAAAATAAAATTGAATAAGAATTTTGTATTTTTATTAATTACAATTTGGAAACTGCTACAATAGAATTCGTATTCCGCTTTGTAGATAAAGTTCGTTTATTAGCAAATGATAGTGGATTAAAGTAACCTACTTGTACTACTATTATTCAAGTAAGTTTTAATAATTATAATTAATTGATAAGAGTAATGTACTATTATTAGGATTAACTAGGAAGCTTTCGCGAATTGCTCATATGTAATATTTTTCGTAGTTTCAAATCAGAGTTTTGATAAACGGTGATTTAACAAAGTTCCCGCCTTTCGAATGGCAAAAGACTAAATTATTCTCTGATTTAGATATTTTTGCATAAGATTGTATTTTAAATGTAATACAAAAGTTTTGTATCAGGAATGAAGCTATATGAGTGTGTTATATTGTGGTCAAAGCACTTTCTTAAAAGGCTTACGGAGTTTCTTAAAGCGGTTTTGAAGTTCTAATCTCCTACCCTTGAGTGATTTAGTAATGTATATTTTACAAAAAAATTCCCTAAAATTAAGACTTGAAACAGCTTTCTACCCCCACAATAGACTTAAATGTTAAAAACTCCCGCCATTAGAAATTCTAGGTGCACCACTAGTATAAACGAAATGGATTATCTTTAATGTATATTTTAAAATTGTTAATGTATTTGTCATTTTAATGCCAAATATTTTACTCAATTTATTTAAGGAATGCAGCTTATCTAGCGAAATGAGCAGTTTATTAATAAATAATGATAGATCATCTGTTTGAAAAAGTGCTTATGTATATACACTATTAATCCTGAGGAGTACTGACTAAAAATGCTTATTATTCCATTAGCAATATAATTTTGTCAGAATGGAGGCGACGTCCTTTTACTGTTTCGAATTTATTGGTAGTTTTAGAATTAAGTACTAATGTTATTAAGGGATTTGCGGGAATCGGGAAAAATAGTAAATCGGTGTATTTTTGATAGGTAAACTTAGTTGATAAAGTATTTTTCAGAATTATGGAATTAAAAGAAAATGCTTTGGAGGACTCTTTTATCGCAGAAGAATGTACTTTTCCCCAGGACTGTAACGTTGAGTTGCAATATGATATCCATCCGCATGTTCCAATGTTTATGACTGATATTTGCTATTTAGAATAGTTCTCTGTAATCAGATTATTTGTTTTCGGGGGTTTTCTTAAGTTGATTTTTTAACGATGAGTGTTATTAAGGAAATTTACTTTTGATATTTATTTTAGGGGCTTTTTTTAAGTGCGAAATGAGGTTTCATCGTTTAGCGATAAGCGTTGTTAATGAAATATTTTGATGAGTTATTTATTTTTGGGGCTTTTTTTTAGTAAGGAACAAGGAGTTATTCATTAGCGATAAGAGCTCTTAATGAAATCCAGTTTTGATAAGAATATTAATTTTTCGGGCTTTGTTTAAGTGTAGAAAGATGGTTTATTCTTTAACGATAAGAGTTGTTAATAAAACCTGATTTTGATGAAATTGTTTAATTTTTTGGGATTTTTTTTAAGTGCAAAACGAGGGTTCATTTTGTAGCGATAAACGTTGTTAGTAAAATCTTGTTTTGATGAGATATAAATTTATATATATATATATCCTTTAAATTATATATATATATCCTTTAAATTATATATATATATATCCTTTAAATTATATATATATGTATATCCTCAATACGCATACTCGGTAATCAAAATCTCGCTGTTTCGTACCAAAATTGCGCAGCGGAATGTCTATGTAACTTGAGCCATTATTTTATACATCAGATGTTTCAAACATATTTTCCTGCGATAAAATAGTCCCTAAAGATATTTTCTTTCTCTAATACCATAAAAACAAAGGTTCATTACCTTAAAGAAGGGGCGGGGGTGGCTCAGTCAGTAGCACTCCAGGCTCGTAATCTGCAGTTCAAAGGTTCAAGTCCAAGCTGGTTCAGTGTTGAGACTTATCTCCGTAAAACTCCCCGCCCTGTCCACAGTCAGTAAGGAACATCGATGGACTTAGAAAGGCCGCCGTCTGTCGGACGAGACGTTAATCCGTGGCCCCGTGTGCGAGAGAACCATACCCTGTGCACGTTAAAGAACACGCTGGATGGCCTTGACTGGAGGCTACCATTAGTCTCCCAACAGCTGTTCCAGTGGGTCCCCTCCACCAACCTTCGCTGAGCCTTCGGGGTCCATGTGACTTGGCCATTTAGCCCATGGTGTGCAAAGAAGTACCGCTCAGAGGTAAAACAATCCAACCCAAAAGAGGTTCCTTCATTTTAATCACTTTGTAAATAGAAATCACCCAAATTTTCAAATTTATTTAATTATTGAGGTGATACCTTACCCTATGGAGAGCCAAATTTTTGTACTCCGCAATCGACTTCTAAGACAGAAAATATTTCGTGATCGACCATAGTACATACACCGAAGAGCCAAAACCTTATGACCAGCACGTCTTTATGCAAATCGAAGCAACTGCAGATAAACGATGGCGCGTGTGAAGGTCATGAAACGGTATAAATAGCACCTGGTGATGAGCTCTGTTAATCATTTATCATCAGACCGGTGATTCTCTATGCTTCACCCATATGGGCGAATACTACACTTACCAATATTCGTAAGATTCAGGTCTTACAGAACAAGATTTTGAGAACTGCGGTCGATGCTCCCTGGTTTGTCACTAACAGACAACTCCATAAAGACCTGGGCATCGACCATATATATATATACACACATATAAAACGCACCTGAAAAAGATTCTTTGAAGCTGTAAGCAATAATCCCAATGAGATTATTTCTTTTCTGATTCTTTACGATCATACTGTTTTGAACAAGTACAAGCGGCCTAAAACGGAAGCGTTCTCTGAGGAGACCTACCCGTTTTAGGTTTCTTATACAATTTTACTGCTATTTTTAGCTTTTCTTATGTTTGCCCTTAGGGGCCCACCTAAGGGTGGTTTACTTATATATTTTGTTCTTACTCATGCCAAATAAGCATATCTTATGATGGAGATGGTTAGGGGTAAAATTATTACCCGGTACATCGAATATGATTATACGATCTAAGCTCTGTTAATCAGTTTTATTCTTGTTCTTCAGATGGTTTAAGCAGCGGACTTAGTGAGTTTGACAAAGGCCAAATTGTAATGGCCAGACGACCGGGTCAGAGCATTTCCTAGACGAAAAAAATCTGGCCACCTCACTAAACCTATTTTCTTGGTGGCAACGGTATACTTATTAGTTGTGGTTATACTTTGAAAGCTAACAGCTGAAAATGTCGACATTTACAGTTAATTTCTGTCTACAATTGAATATTTCTTCGTTGATAGTCTTCTGTAATCCTACCTGTAAGTTTCTGTGTAATCAGTTGTTATTAGGCTATTATATTTAAGATAGGTTTGCAATGTTAAGTTTTATGTTTTTGTCCACGTGGATCGGACAACTCGTCATTCATACGTCACGTACAGCTCTCGAGATTTCGCGCTTCTTACGTGGCTTGGCGGAATTCTCGTCTGGTATTCTTGCAATTTCCCGAAAACTCGGTAACCATATCATGTGCGACTTTTTTGGTTCCGTATTTTACTGATTAATTCCCTGTGTGACCTTATATTTTTTCGGTGGCTTCTTTTTTTTCTTATGCTGCCAGTGAATATATTTCAAACGGGAATTTAGAATTGTACTTTTGAATATTTGTATAACGATCATAAAAATTTATTAAATGGCTTGCTCAGGCAGACTAGTGACGGTCGCCATTTTTATCAGTGTTTTTTTGACAATGGCGATGACAATGACAATACGATTATATTTAATTGGATTGTTTTACCTCTGAGCGGCACTTTTTTGCACACCATGGGCTAAATGGCCAGGTCACAAGGACCCCGAAATGCTCAGAGAAGGTTGGGGGAGGGGACCCATTGGAACAGCTGTTGGCAGACGGATGGTAGCCTCCCGTCAAGGCCATCGATCGTGTTCTTTAACGTTGGGTTTTACCTCTCAGCGGCACTTTTTTGCACACCATGGGCTAAATGGCCCGGTCACAAGGACCCCGAAGGCTCAGAGAAGGTTGGGGGAAGGGACCCACTATCTGTTGGGAAACACATGGTAGCTTCCCGTAAAGGTCATCCGGTGTGTTCTTTAGCATGCACAGGGTATGGCTCTATCGCACACAGAGCCACGACTTAACGTCCCATCCGACGGACGGCGGCCTTTCCAAGCCCATCGGTGTCCCCTAGTGACCGTGGGCTGGGTAATTTGCGAAGATAAATCTCAAAGCTGACCCACCTGGGACTCGAACCTGGGTTGGGTTGGGTTGTTTTACCTCTGAGCGGCATTTTTTTGCACACCATGGGCTAAATGGCCAGGTCACATGGACCCCGAAGGCTCAGAGAAAGTTGGGGGAGGGGACCCACTGGAACAGCTGTTGGGAGACAGATGGTAGCCTCCCGTCAAGGCCATCCAGCGTGTTCTTTAACGTGCACAGGGTATGTCTCTCCCGCACACGGGGCCATGGCTTAACGTCCCATCCGACGGACGGCGGCCTTTCCAAGCCCATCGGTGTCCCCTACTGACCATGGGCAGGGAATTTTGCTGAGATAAATCTCAACGCTGACCCAGCTGGGACTCGAACCTGGGAACTACAGATTACGAGCCTGGCGCGCTACCGACTGAGCCACCCCCGCCCCAATCGAACCTGGGAAGTTGGTTGGTTGGTTTACCTCTGAGCGGCACTTTTTTGCGTACATTGGGCTAAATGGCAAGATCAGGATGACCCCGATGGCTCAGAGAAGGTTGGGGAAAGAGACCCACTCGAATAGCTTTTGGGAAACAGATGGTACCCTTCCGTCAAGGCATCTAGATGGAAATGTCGCCATCCGTCGGATGGGACGTTAAACCGTGGGCCGTGTGCGAGAGAGCCATACTCTGTGCACGTTAATGAACACGCTGGATGGCCTTGACGGGAGGCTACCATCTATCTCCCAACAGCCATTCCAATGGGTCTGCTCCCCCAACCTTCTCTGAGCCTTCGGGGTCTTTGTGACCTGATCATTGGGGCGGGGGTGGCTCAGTCGGTAGCGCGCCAGGCTCGTAATCTGTAGTTCCCAGGTTCGAGTCCCAGCTGGGTCAGCGTTGAGATTTATCTCGGCAAAATTCCCCGCCCTGCACACGGTCAGTAGGGGACACCGATGGGCTTGGAAAGGCCGCCGTCCGTCGGATGGGACGTAAGCCGGATGGCCTTGACGGGACGCTACCATCTGTCTCCAAACAGCTGTTCTAGTTGGAAAGGCCGCCGTCCGTCGGATGGGACGTAAGCTGGATGGCCTTGACGGGACGCTACCATCTGTCTCCCAACAGCTGTTCTAGTGGGTCCCCTCCCCCAACCTTCTCTAAGCCTTCGGGGTCCATGTGACCTGGCCATTTAGCCCATGGTGTGCAAAAAAGTGCCTCTCAGAGGTAAAACAACCCAACCTGATCATTTAGCTCATTGTGTGCAAAAAAAGTGCCGCTGAGAGGTAAAACAACAACTTATATAACTTTTTTTATGTTGTTATTATTATTAATCCATAAATACTTATCCTTGTTTTAAATTATTTTATTTTTTCCTTTCAGCTTAATTATGGACACAACTCGCAGTAAAAGAGGTCCACACAAGTGTAATGTTTGTAGTAAGACATTTCAGTCTTTAAGAAATTTGAAGCATCATTTAGTGATACATGCCGAAAGATGTTCACAACGAAGCGATTTTGGTGGCGAAACATTTATATGGAAAGGAAATTTAAAAATGTACTTGTATGGACATAAAAATCAATTACCGTATGGCAGCCTCGTATGGAATAAAGTGTTAAGAGCAAGAGGACATTTAAGAGGTCTTCTGGTCACTCGTCATACCTGTACCATCTGTAGCAAAGTGCTCAGAACCAGTGACCTTTTAAAGGACCATTTAGCTAGCCATAAGGATAAAGGTTCATATGTGTGTGAGATTTGCACTAAGGTTTTCACAGGTATTGATCTAGAGCGCCATATGAGAACTCAGAAGAAAAAAAGTGCTCAGGCTAAAATGTTTACAAGGAAAAGTGCTCTAGAGAAACACTTGCATGTTGGAGAATGCCCATATGCGTGTGATTCTTGTGATAAAAGATTTTTGAGAATAGAAAATTTAAATCGTCATGTTCTCACCCACACAATTGACCATCTGTATGACTGTGACTCCTATTACAAAAGTTTTAAGAAGATAGACGCTCTGGAACACCACTTGCATAGCCACGAGGAACGAAATCATGCCTGTAATATTTGTAGTAAGATGTTTACTCGTAGTAAGTTGCAGCGTCATTTGTTAATTCATTCGAAAGAACGCCCACATGGCTGTGACTTTTGTGGAAAGAAGTTTAGATTTAAGAGTGTCTTACAAGATCACTTGCTCAGACATCAAGACAATTGGTCGTATATTTGTGATTGTTGCGGTAAGACATTTAAGAGAAAGCATGGATTTAATCTTCATCTCCAAACCCATTCAAACGATCGCTCACATGCTTGTAATTATTGTACCAAAACGTTCACCAGAATCGATTATTTACAGCGCCATTTACGCATTCATTCCGAAGAATTTTCACATGCCTGTAATTATTGTACCAAAAGGTTTAGAACATTAGCCTTTCTGCAGCGTCATATGTCCACTCACACGAAAGAAGGCCCACTTCGATGTGATTCTTGTGCTAAAACGTTTGTCACAAAAGCCGGTTTAAAAAATCACTTGATGACTCATCGCGGGATTCGGCCGTTTTCTTCTGATATCTGCTCGAAAACTTTTATCAGAAGGAATCTTCTAAAACGCCATTTGTTATCGCATTTTAATGAACGTCCATATGCATGTGAGTCTTGTTCGAGAACATTCAAAAGATCAAATGATTTGAAACATCATTTTCGTATTCATTCAAAGGAACGCCAATTTGGCTGTGACGTTTGCGACAAATCATATACCAGAAAGACTTCTCTGAAACGCCATATGTTCACGCATGGAACTGAACGCCCACATACCTGTGATTCTTGTTCGAAAGCATTTAAAACCATTGATGATTTAAAGCGGCACTCATATATCCATTCAAGGAAAATCCATTATGAATGTGAGGTTTGCAACAAATCATTTTTAAAGAAGACTGCCCTAAATCGTCATTTATTAATCCATACAAATGAACGACCTCATGGGTGCGTTTCTTGTTCCAAAGCATTCAAATGCGAAAAGGATCTCAGACGCCATTCATTTGTTCATTCAAAAGAAATTCGCTGTGAGGTTTGCAATAAGTCGTATGTAAGCAAGACTTACCTTAAACGACATATGGTCACACATGAAAATCAGAAACAAGTTGACTAATACTGAAAAGCTTGGGTTCGTTAAACGTTCACTTATTTTGTTTAACCCATTCATTATTTTCGAATTTTGTAATAACTGTTCTAGTGTGGTTGAGGTGACATCAATTGCTGGGATATCAGATTATCTTAACAATATTAGAGACATCTTTTTGAAGTTAATATAGCTTTAAAACATTGCAATTAATATTAATTTCACTTCATTTTTGTCATTGTTGTAATATATAAAATTTGGAAAAATAATCAGAAATTCCACAAAAGATGAGTATTATTGTTATTGTTCATCATTTGATAAGGATTTTTCGATCTAATTTAGGCCACTTCAAGTTGCAAGAAAAAAAATATATTCTTTAAGCGCAACAAAAAAATTATATGGGGCAAGAGGGGGGGGGGGCTCAGTCAGTAGCGCGCTAGGCTCATAAACTGCTGGGGGCGGAATTGGCTCAGTCGGTAGCGCGCCAGGGTCGTAATCTGTAGTTCCCAGGTTCGAGTCCCAGCTGGGTTAGCGTTGAGATTTATCTCCGCAAAACTCTCCGCCCTGCCCACGGTCAGTAGGGGACACCGATGGGCTTGGAAAATCCGCCGTCCGTCGAATGGGACGTTAAGCCTTAGCCCCTTGTATGTGAAAGCCATACTCTGTGCACGTTAAAGAACACGCTGGATGGTCTTGACGGGAGGCTACCATCTGTCTGCCAACAGCTGCCCCTTGTCTCAAACCATCTCCGACACTCGGATCCTTATGGCCTGGCCATCTAGCCCATGCTGTACAAAAAAGTGCCGCTCAGAGGTAAAAGCAACCATTTATAAACTGCTTGCTCCCAAGTTCGAGGGGGCGGGGGTGGCTCAGTCGGTAGCGCGCCAGGTTTGTAATCTGTAGTTCCCAGGTTCGAGTCCCAGCTAGGGCAGCGTTGAGATTTATCTCCGCAAAACTCTCCGCCCTCCCACGGTCAGCAGGGGACACCGATGGGCTTGGAAAGGTCGCCGTCCGTGGGATAGCACGTGCGCGGTGTGGCTCCCCGTGTGCGGGAGAGCCATACCCTGTGCACGTTAAAGAACACGCTGGATGGCCTTGACGGGAGGCTACCATCTGTCTCCCAACAGCCGTTCCAGTGGGTTCTTTGGAACGGTCTCTGAGCCCCAACTTTCTCTGAGCCTTCGGGGTCCATGTGACCTGACCATTTAGCCCATGGTGTGCAAAAAAAGTGTCGCTCAGAGGTTAAACTTCCTAATGCAACCCGTACCAACCGACGGACGGCGGCCTTTCGAAGCCCAGTGTTGGCCCTTCTTACCTACCGTAGACAGGGCGGGGAGTTCTGCGGAGATAAATCTCATCGCTAAAGTGCTGGGACTCGAACCTAAGCACTGAAGAGTAAGAGTTAGGTTGTTTTACCTCAGAGCGGCAATTTTGCACACCATTGGCTAAATAGCGAGGTCACAAGGACCCCGAAGGTTGGGGTATGGGACCCACTGGAACAGCTGTTGGGAGACAGATGGTAGCCTCCCGTCAAGGCCATCCAGTGTGTTCTTTAACGTGCACAGGATATGGCTCTCCCGCACACGGCGCCACGGCTTAACGTTCCATCCGACGGACGGTGGATTTCCCAAGTCCATCGGGGTCCCCTACCACCGTGGATAGGGCAGGGAACTTTGTGGAGATAAATTCCAACGCTGACCCAGCTGGGACTCGAACCGGGGAACTGCAGTTTACGAGCCTGACGCGCTACCGACTGAGCCACCCCCACCCTATCTTGATTAAAAACAGAAATGTATGTTTAATGAGTACTGTGAATTGGCAAAAATCGATTAATTATTACCAAAAAAAATGACCAAAATTAGGAATGAATGAGTCAAATTCGGTATATTGATTAGATTTTTTTGAGCTGCAAGTTTTCCTATAATGAGCTATGGGCTGGAAAAATAAAAATAAAATGCAGATATATAAATAAAATAAACTTTAAATAACGATATACTGCACATTGTCCCACATGAAATATATAAAGTACTCAAAATACCCCTATTTAAGCTTATTAACCCCTATTTTGCCCTATTATATATGTATATTATACACCCCTATGATTTTGCTTAGATAAATCTCAAAGCTAGACCAACTGGCACTTTGGGAATTAGTGAGAAATTTGGAATTGCTGCAAGAAGCACCACCTTTAGTAAAATAATAAAACCTCAAAAAAATATATGTATTCATTATCATAAAAAAATGCAATTTAATTTCTACAAAGGAAATGTTACATAAAGTAAATGACATTAACATCATTTTGTAAATCCAAGTTTCAATTTATAATATTAAAAAAATGATAAACTCCTTAAATACGGGAGGGGGATGCTCTGTCGGTAGCGCATCAGGCTCGTAATCTGCAGTTCCCTGGTTAGAACCCCAGCTGGGCCAGCAATGAGACTTATCTCTGCAGAACTCCCCGTCCTGCCCATAGTCAGTAGGGGACACCGATGGGCTTGGAAAGGCCGCCGTCCGTCTGATGGGACGTTAAGCCACACGCTCTGCACGTTAAAGAAATGCTAGGTGGCTTTGACGGGAGGCTACCATCTGTCCCTCAACAGCTGTTCCAGTGGGTCCCCTCCACTAACCTTCGCTGAGCCTTCGAGGTCCCTGTGACCTGGCCATTTAGCCCATGGTGTACAAAAAAAATGCCGCTCAGAGGTAAAACAACCCAACGTTAAAGAACACGCTGGATGGCGTTGATAGCGAGGCTACCACCTGTCTCCCAACAGCTGCTCCAGTGGGACCTTCCCACAACCTTGTCTGAGCCTTCAGGGTCCATGTGACCTGGCCATTTAGCCCATGGTGTGCAAAAAAGTGCCGCTCAGAGGTAAAACAACCTAACCCTCCTTTATTATCTTTAACTAGGCTCCAGGTGGTGGGTCAAGGTGTAAGTGCCCCCCCCCCCCCTCCTTTCATCATTAGTAAGAATAAGAGAGACAAATATTTATTAAACTTATTTTTATTTCTTGCAGTTTTCAAGATATTTTTTACAGACTTGTGAAATAGAGGAGGAATTATTACACCACTGGAAATCCAGTGTTTTGCTCTCCCTTTTATACTTTTTCGTCTCAGTTGTGCTTCTTGCCCTCAACTCCCCCTTTTATACTTTTCCGGCTCAATTGTTTCTTTTTCCCAGCTTGATTGTGTGTTTCTGCTTTCCCTCCCCCTTCACAAACACACACTTTTTTCGGCTCCATTGTTTCTTGCTCCCTTGCTTACGCTTCTCCAGTTCGATTGTGTTTTTCATCCCTTGCTTACGCTTCTCCAGCTCCGTTGTGTTTCTAGTTCCCTTGCTTACGCTTCTCCAGTTCGATTGCGTTTTTCATCTCTTGCTTACGCTTCTCCAGCTCCATTGCGTTTCTTGATCTGTTCCCTTGTGTTTCTTGCTTCCATGCTTACGCTTCTCCAGTTCGATTGTTTCTTGCCTTTCCAGCTTACACTTCCTCATTTCGATTGTGTTTCTTTCGCTCCAGCTAATGATTTTTCAGCGCAATTGTGTTTCTTGCTCCCCTGCTTACGCATCTCCAGCTCGAATGTGTTATTGATCCCTTGCTTACGTTCTCCAGTTCGATTGTGTTTTTCATCCCTTGCTTACGCTTTTCCAGTTCTATTGTGTTTCTTGATCGCCTGCTGACGCTTCTCCAGTTCTATTGTGTTTCTTGCTCCCTTGCTTACGCTTCTCCAGTTTTATTGCGTTTTTGCTCACGCTTCTCCAGTTTTATTGCGTTTTTGCTCACGCTTCTCCAGCTCGATTGTGTCTCTTGCTCCCTTCTTACGCTTCTCCACCTTGAACGTGTTTCTTGTTCCCCTGCTTACGCTTCTCCAGTTCGATTGTGTTTCTTGATCTCCTGCTTACACTTTTCCACCTCAGTTTCGTTTCTTTTCCCCCACATTCCACACTTTCCAGCTCAATTGTGTTTATTTCCCCCCACCCTCCACACTTTCCAGCTCAATTGCGTTTATTTCCCCCACCCTCCACACTTTACAGCTCAGTTGTGTTTCCCCACCCTCCACACTTTCCAGCTCAATTGTGTTTCTTTCCCCCACCCTCCACATTTTCCAGCTCAGTTGTGTTTCTTTCCCCCCACCCTCCACACTTTCAAGCTCAGTTGTGTTTCTTCCCCCCACCCTCCACACTTTCCAGCTAAATTGTTTACTTTCCCTCCATACTTTCCAGCTCAATTGTGTTTCCCCCTACCCTCCACATTTTCCAGCTAAATTGTTTACTTTCCCTCCATACTTTCCAGCTCAATTGTGTTTCCCCCTACCCTCCACACTTTCCAGCTCAATTGTGTTTCTTTCCCCCACCCTCCACACTTTCCACCTCAATTGCGTTATTTCCCCGCCCCTCCACACTTTCCAGCTCAGTTGTGTTTCTTTCCCTCCACACTTTCCAGCTCATTTGTGTTTCCCCCTACCCTACACACTTTCCAGCTCAATTGTGTTTCTTTCCTCCCCACCCTACACACTTTCCATCTCAATTGTGTTTCTTTCCCCCACACTTCACACTTTCCAGCTCAATTGTGTTTCTTCCCCCACCCATCACACTTTCCAGCTCAATTGTGTTTCTTTCCCCCATCCTTCACACTTTCCAGCTCAGTTGTGTTTCTTCCCCCACCCTCCACACTTTCCACCTCAATTGTGTTTCTTTCCCCCAACCCTCCACACTTTCCAGCTCAGTTGTATTTCTTCCCCCCACCCACCACACTTTCCAGCTCAGTTGTGTTTCTTTCCCCCCACCCTCCACACTTTCCAGCTTATTTGTGTTTCTTTTCCCCACCTTCCACACTTTCCAGCTCAGTTGTGTTTCTTTCCCCCACCATCCACACTTTCCAGCTTAGTTGTGTTTCTTTCCCCCACCCTCCACACTTTCCAGCTCAGTTGTGTTTCTTTCCCCCGACCCTCCACACTTTCCACCTTAGTTGTGTTTCTTTCACCCACCTTCCACACTTTCCAGCTCAATTGTGTTTATTTCCCCCACCCTCCACGCTTTCCAGTTAGTTGTGTTTCTTTCCCCCCACTCTCCACACTTTCCAGCTCAGTTGTGTTCCTTTCCGCCCACCCTCCACACTTTCCAGCTCGGTTGTGTTTCTTTCCCCCACCCTCCACACTTTCCAGCTTAGTTGTGTTTCTTTCCCTCCACACTCTCCAGCTCAGTTGTGTTTCTTTCCACCCACTCTCCACACTTTCCAGCTCAGTTGTGTTCCTTTCCGCCCACCCTCCACACTTTCCAGCTCGGTTGTGTTTCTTTTCCCCACCCTCCACACTCTCCAGCTCAGTTGTGTTTCTTTCCACCCACCCTCCACACTTTCCAGCTCAGTTGTGTTTCTTTCCACCTACCCTCCACTTTCCAGCTTAGTTGTGTTTCTTTCCCTCCACACTTTCCAGCTTAGTTGTGTTTCTTTCCCTCCACACTTTCCAGCTTAGTTGTGTTTCTTTCCCTCCACACTTTCCACCTTAGTTGTGTTTCTTTCCCTCCACACTTTCCAGCTTAGTTGTGTTTTTTTCCCTCCACACTTTCCAGCTCAGTTGTGTTTCTTTCCCCCACCCTCCACACTTTCCAGCTGAGTTGTGTTTCCCCCCATCCTTCACACTTTCCAGCTCAGTTGTGTTTCTTCCCCCACCCTCCACACTTTCCAGCTCAGTTGGGTTTCTTTCCCCCACCCTCCACACTTTCCAGCTCAGTTGGGTTTCTTTCCCTCCACACTTTCCAGCTCAGTTGGGTTTCTTTCCCTCCACACTTTCCAGCTCAGTTGGGTTTCTTTCCCTCCACACTTTCCAGCTCAGTTGTGTTTCTTTCCCTCCACACTTTCCAGCTCAGTTGGGTTTCTTTCCCTCCACACTTTCCAGCTCAGTTGGGTTTCTTTCCCTCCACACTTTCCAGCTCAGTTGGGTTTCTTTCCCTCCACACTTTCCAGCTCAGTTGAGTTTCTTTCCCTCCACACTTTCCAGCTCAGTTGGGTTTCTTTTCCCCCACCCTCCACACTTTCCAGCTCAGTTGTTTCTTTCCTCCCCACCCTCCACACTTTCCAGCTCAGTTGTGTTTCTTTCCTCCCCACCCTCCACACTTTCCAGCTCAGTTGTGTTTCTTCCCACCCCGAAGGCTCAGAGAAGGTTGGGGGAGGGGACCCACTGGAAAAGTTGTTGGGAGACAGATGGTAGCCTCCCATAAAGGCCATCCAACGTGTTCTTTAACGTGCACAGGATATGGCTTTCCCGCACACGGAGCCACGGCTTAACGTCCCATCCGACGGACGGCGGCCCTTCCAAGCTCATCGGTGTCCCCTACTGACCGTGGGCAGGGCGGGGAATTTTGCGCAGATGAATCTCAACGCTGACCCAGGTGGGACTCGAACCTGGGAACTACAGATTACGAGCCTGGCGCGCTACGGACTAAGCCACCCCCGCCCCGCGATAGCTTAGGGCTCAGAACACTTGGTATCTTATCGGGAACTCCTGATAGCACAGAAACATCAGTTACTAAATACAAAACATTTTTGATTTCAGTAAATATATTTAATACTCTTTCTCTTAAAACTTTGGTAACGAAATTTCAGATATTCACAGTTAATAGACTATATTCATTAACAGTGTTTCAAAACATAAAGCCATTAATTAAATTTTAAACTTAGTAAATTATAAATGCTGTATGCATTTTTCTAACTTCCTTTTCTCCAACCCCTTCTTTTCTTCAATGGGTGTCAGGGCCTGGTGTAGCTAGGTAGCTCTGATTCCGCTCCCACGCACAACGAAATTCAGAATTCTTTCGTGATAATGATTCATGTTCCATGATTACAGATCATTTGCTTTGCTTTTCCAGTATTAAATATCCAATAATATTCATTAATTATTTCAAGAGTTTTCGAGGATGAAATATTTAAGAATACATATAATATTTACAATATTTCTCCCAAGATTTTGAATCCCACCTGGGCCAGCGTTGAGATTTATCTCCGCAAAACTGCCGCCCTTCCCACGGTCAATAGGAAACACCGATAGGCTTGGAAAGGCAGCCGTCCGTCGGTTGGGATGGTAACCTGTGGTCTCTTGTACAGAAGAGCATACCCTGAGCACGTTAGGGGCGGGGGTGGCTCAGTCGGTAGCGCGCCAGGCTCGTAATCTGTAGTTCCCAGGTTCGAGTCCCAGCTGGGTCAGCGTTCAGATTTATCTCCGCAAAATTGCGGAGATAAATCTGAAATCCCTGCCCACGGTCAGTAGGGGACACCAATGGGCTTGGAAAGGCCGCCTTCCTTCGGATGGGACGTTGAGCCGTGGCCCCATATGCGGGAGATCCATAGTGCAAGTTAAAGAACACGCTGGATGTCCTGATGGGAGGCTACCATCTGTCTCCCAACAGCTGCTCCAGTGGGTCCCCTCCCCCAACCTTCTCTGAGCCTTCGGGGTCCATGTGACCTGGCCATTTAGCCCATGGTGTGCAAAAAAGTGCCGCTCAGAGGTAAAACAACCCAACGTTAAAGAACACGCTGGATGTCCTTGACGGGAGGCTACCATCTGTCTCCCAACAGCTGTTCCAGTGGGTCCCCTCCCCCAACCTTCTCTGAGCCTTCACGGTCCATGTGATCTGGCCATTTAGCCGATGGTGTGCAAAAAAGTGCCGCTCAGAGGTAAAACAAAAACAACCCATGAATCAGAAGATAATCTGAAAATGGTTTCTTCAGGGCAATTGCCATTCGCCAGATGGAATTATCCTCTGTTTTAATACCAACCAACTACGTCGATTTCTACAAGTTGACTACGTTAGACTACTTTAACACTTCGTCCCAAGATAAATATTGAGACGTGGTGTTAAAACAAAATAATATTAATACAGGGTTTGAAATGTTCCTTAATGCGCTGAAAAGTTGAATTGAAAATTGTAGTTATGTTAAGCAGCACTTCAAAAGACGACATTTAAAACCTTGGATAACTGATGAGTTAATTGTTTCAATCTGAAACAGGGATAAAATGTATAAAATGAATAAGACAGGTAGATTAAGTGAAGAACAGACACAAATTTAAAAAAAAATTCAGAAATAATCTAAAAAACAAATAAGAAATGCTAAAAATGATTATTATCAAAATATATTCCATAAAAATGGAAATAAAAAAAAAGAAATTAGGACACAATAAACAAAATGTGTGGTAAACTAAGAAGTCTCCAAGTATATCCTAATATTATAAGTGATAATAATTCAAATACTCAAATAAATATAATGAATAATAATCAGGATAATCCTCTATATCAGAAATATCTTAATATCAGGATAAGTGAATAATAATCAGGATGAGCCTCTGACTTTTGCAAAAATACTTAATGCATATTTTGAGGAAGCAGTAAAATGTTTACAATCTCTCCTTACAGAACAAGAAGCATTGTCAAACAGGTATAGAGACTGCACTTTACAGTTATGCTCAATCACTTTTTATGCCTCATATTTTAAAAGGTTAAATTTGGGATATAATTAGAGAACTGGATATAACTAAATCTAGTGGATATGATGGTATATTTGCTTTTATCGTGAAGAAGGTTTTCCAGGATATTAAGTCGGTATTATGCAAACTAATAAATAAATCTTTAGATGAAGGTGTTTTTCCAGATGCTCTAAAGAGAGAAGTAGTCATTACAATATTTAAGAAATATAACCATAATATTTTAGAGAATTATCGTCCGATTTCTATTTTATCTTTGTTTTCTAAGATAATGGGAAAAAAATGTTAAATCAAAATTGAATTCCTTTTGGGAATGTATAGCTTTTTTCTTTGAAAACCTGTTTGGTTTCCAGATAGGAAAAGGAGCAGAACAGAGAATTTTGACATTAACTACAGAAATTTATAGTACCTGTCATTCAAATTTGCATACAGTAGTCCTATTTCTGTATCTAAAAAAGCATTTGACTCTTTTCCACATGATATACTAGTAAAAAAATATTTAATTCAGGAATTAGGGATTCTGTTATTTCTAGTATTTGTTAACGACATACGCAGCTTTGATTTTAAAGGAAAAATAATTGCAGTTGCAGATGACATGGTGTTGTTGTTGGGTTGAGTTGTTTTACCTCTGAGCGGCACTTTTTCGCACACCGTGGGCTAAATGGCCAGGTCACATGGACCCCCGAAGGCTCAGAGAAAGTTGGGGAAGGAGACCCACTGGAACAGCTGTTGGGAGACAGATGGTAGCCTCCCGTCAAGGCCATCCAGCGTGTTCTTTAACGTGCACAGGGTATGGCTCTCCCGCACACGGGCCACGGCTTAACGTCCCATCCGACGGACGGCGGCCTTTCCAAGCCCATCGGTGTCCCCTACTGACCGTGGGCAGGGCGGGGAATTATTGCGGAGACAAATCTCAACGCTGACCCAGCTGGGACTCGAACCTGGGAACTACAGATTACGAGCCTGGCGCGCTACCGACTGAGCCACCCCCGCCCCAATGACATGGCGTTAACGTATTGATGAAGTAAAAATTAAATTGTGCAAAAAATAAAATCTGACTTGCTAAATATGAGACATTAGTTTAACAGAAATAAAATATTCTTAAACGTTTCCAAAAATAAATATGTAAAAAATGAAGAGGACTTTTTTCGAAATAAAATTGTATATCACAAGTTAAATTGTAATAAAATGTTTGCCATTGTGACAAAATTGTAGGATAGGATATTATAAAATATCTGGAAGATAATCACAGTCGGTTATTATGAAAACCGCAAGTAGTTGATATTTCGAAAAAATTAAAATGTATTATTCTAAAAAAAAATTATGAGGAATTTTGTTGACATTTCTACCTTATTAATAATTTACAATTCGTGGGTCAAGTCTTATCTCTCATATGGTATTCTATCATGGGGAGGAACGTTTTCCTCTACTATTAAACCATTACAGTACTTCCAAAACCATATAATTCGGTGTATGAGTAAATTAAAGAAGTGTGAGCAAGTAACAAGACTATATTACAAATTAAAAATTTTAAAAATAAAAAACATACATTTTTATTGCGCTAAAGCAGTGATTCCCAACCTTTTCTGGACCATCGCCCCCTTTAGAAGAGTACAAAAATTTCAACGCCCCCCTAGTCCATAATAGTTAATTTTATATGAAATATTAAAATATTGTTGCATATTATCTGTACCTAATTTATCTGTCTATTTATCTATTAAAAATCATAAAGCAGAAATTAATAAAACGACAACCAAATGTACAATGAAATTGTTTATTGAAATTTTAAAAAATAAACACAGAATCAATAAGAAATAAAAAATAATGAGATAAACACAAAATTAATAATAAATAAAAAAAATTAATGAGATGGGTGAGGCTGGTGCAGTGTTAACAATTTCTTAATGTCGGGTTCCAATTTCGTTAACATCAATCGCAGATCGCCACTTTCAGTGATGTGTAGTCTGTTCCTCTTCTTTGACAGTAAATTAGCTACTGCACTGAATCCACGCTCAGCCATATAGCACGAAGGAAATGCGATTAAAAACTTCTTTACTATTGCCCACAATCCAGGGTAGAGAACTGGTATTGATTTTTGAAGCCAGAACTCTTGGTATCCATGCTTGAATTTTACTTTGAGTGTTTTGTTAGTCGTGAGTTCTAAGAGTTCCTCTTCCAAATTTGATGATTCTTCAGTATCTGTGTTTGCGAAAGGATCTAAAACCCAACTCGGTATATTCATGTTTAAAATATCTTGGAAACGCTCCGTAAAATCAACATGAAGAACTTCCAAGTGTTGGCAGTAAGTAAGTAAATCTTCCGGTTTTGCAGAGACTGTTGTTAATGTGGGAAAGTGGTTGTATTCACCTCTACCTAGATTTCGTTTGAATAGAAGAAGTTTTCCCGCAAAAGCAGCTATGACGTTTTTTTGTTTTAATTAAATTCAACTCATCACCTTGAAATTGTAAATTAACTTGATTAAATATTTTAAACAGGTCTGTCAAATACGGGATGTCATTTTTTGACGTAATCAGGTTTTCGCGCAATTTTTCGTCTCTGTCTTCAAGAAAGTCCAGTACTGAGTCAAATAGATTGAAAAAAATGATTCAGACAAACACCTTTAGAGAGCCAACGTACTTCTGTGTGCAGCAGCAAGCGATTGTAATCTTCATCATTTTCATTACAAAGCTTACCAAATAATCGGTCATTCAATGAATTGCTTCTAATCTTATTGATTGCTTTAATAACGTAATGGAGCGACGTATGCAGACGTTCATTCAAATTTTTTGCAACTAAATCCTGACTATGAATAATACAATGTACAGCGAGTACATTTGGTACTGCTTGTTTCAAATGCGCTATGAAACCCTTATGACACCCTGTCATTGCTGGAGCACCATCAGTAGCAGCAGACAAAATATTGCAAATAGGAATTTCTTTCTCTTGAAAAAACTTTTGCATGGTATTAAATATAGATTCTCCCTTTGTATCAAATTCCAAATTTTTAGCAAATAATAACTCTTAATGAATTTTTTCTTCTTTTATAAATCGTACGTATGATAAGAGTAGAGCTTCGTTATTTGGTAGAGTTGATTCATCGAGTTGAATGGAAAATTTTCAAGTCTTTAAGTGATCACATAATGATATTTCAACGTCTTTTGCCATTTCATCTATTCTTCTTTGCACTGAATTATTACTGAGAGGAATTTTTTGATGATATCTGACGGTGTCTTATGATGAAGAACAGTTTTTAATATCTCTTTGACTGCCGGCAAAATTAATTCCTCGCCATTTGTGTGTGGTTTTCCTCCTTTTGCGATTAACAATGAAACGTTATATGAGGCTCGTAGTCCATCATCATCTTGTTTAGAAGACGACGCAAAAAGGTTTGACATAGTTGGCTGTTTTAAATATTGCTTTTCCAGTTCTTGAAAATAGGATAAATCTTTGTTCTTCTTATCAGCATGCATTTTATTTAAATGCTCTTGTAGCCTAGAAGGTTTCATAGCTTCATTTGAAAAAACCTTTCGGCAAATTAAACACATAGGTAATGATTGGTTTGTAGGAGAGTACGTAAATCCATATTTCAAATACTCAATACTGTACTGCCGGCATTTCTTTTTAGATGTAGATTCAGACATTTTCAAATACAAATTAACTTCTCAACAGATTTATAGATAGTTATAAAAATAGTGTTTATAATGACTTCTAACACTTATCACTCACGACTATTTATCACGGCGAAGCACATAAAAATAATAAAACATTACTAGAGCTATCGCTTTTAGAGATTTGATTTTGTGCACGCATTAACTTGTATATTTGCGATGCCAGCGCACTTGCTCCGTAAACTAGTCATTTCAAGCTCCCATATTCTTGTCGAAACATGTTAAATTGCATGAACCTCGTGTTTTCCTACCAACTTGCAAAGACTTGTCACCGTCAATCTATTCTAAACTAAAACAAATTAGGTATAGGGATACCAAATGCTAATTTAAAAATGCTTATTAACGCGATAACAATAAGATAATTTACATAGCTAGATAAAATATTTATTCATGAAAACAGGTATTTTCAAAGTATTTTATTATATTAAAAATAATTATAAAAATATTAAATATAATATATTTATTATTATTATTATATTATTATTGCATCAAGGTTGATTTGCCTATCAGGACGGACACCCATGTCCAACATAATAAGCTTGATATAGTAGTGCATGTTAAGGTATTGAATGAGATTACAATTATTGAAGTAGGAATAACATCTCAGGATAACCTGCAGACAGTAGAGGTTGAAAAGAAGAGGAAGTATGATCTGCTGGCTAATTAGTTGAGCCTAATTCACAAGTGAAATGTTAATATTATACCTTATGTTCTAACGTGGGATGGTATTGTAACTACGTACCATAAAGCATACTCAAAGCGACTTGGAGTGGGAAAACATATTGAAGCTTATATCCAATCTGTGATCTTGAAGAGAACTTTTGAGAGCATCTCAGTCGACTTCAGACGTACCAGTACGCTAGTAGGCGGTAGCAGGGAACTTATTGTCCAAGCTGCAGTTGAAAAGCTGTACATGACGGATGAGGTAGTGGATGACCAGAATCACCAGGAAGACACCACAGAATAGAAGAGATAAAAAGGTTGTCACAGAAAATTCCATTAAATTTATTTATTTATTTGACCGCCCCTCTTGACTGCCTCAACGCCCCCCATTTGCCTCTGGATCCGCTACCGCCCCCATGGAAGGCTCCAGCGCCCACTGGGGGGCGGTATCGCCCCCGTTGGGAAACTATGTACTAGATTATTAGAAGTCATTGGACAGTCACAATTACTCCTTTATGATTTTATTTTTTCAATCTCCGCTTCCGCAGAGACCTTTCTGGATCTCGAAGCCGACGATAGAAGAGACAATACCGATTAAACAAAAACAATTTTACTTATATTTAGGTACCTAAATTTTACACTGGTGGTTTTAGTTAGCTCTGAAAACCTAACAAATTTAATAACATAAAATTAACAACCAATAATATTATTTTTATTCTTTTTTATTTCATAAGTTTTTACAAAATATTGAAGTCACATCACGAACAAACTGAATTATATTTTCATGTCATGTAATAATAATAAATAAAATAAATACCCCCTCAAGCAGCTGCTTGCCACAGAGGTCTGACAGGAGCCTGTCAGTTTATATGCCATAGTAGAAGATCTGAGAGGATGGCAGGACCTCAGCAGAAAAACGACACATACATCCATGCTTTATCCGGGACTCGAACCCAGGTCCCGTAGATCAGTAGCCAAGCGTGCTAACCACTCGGCCACATATGTAATTGATAATACACGTATTAAAAAATAGAAAGGCTGAATAAAAGCATTTTTAAAGATTTTCAATTCTATTTGGATATTTGGCAACGGAACGTGAATCCCAAATAAATAAACTCTAAATGAACTGATTTATTAACTAAGACAAACAAATTGCATAAATCATTAACAATTTCTTCACTAATCACACAAAACAACAATATGCTATCAAATCAGTATAAAATGATCCCAATGACAATAATTGCCAGATTTTTTTCTAACAAAGCGCATTTTTCTGCGATACAGATAAATTGATAGTTTACTTGAAACTTAAACCTTTCTTATCAGTTAAACATCCAAAACTGATAACTGAACATAACACAAACTAAAAGTATCTTCAAATCTCACCTTTTACTACCAACGCTCACAGATTAAGATTAATCTCTTTCTTCTATATACAGATTCTCCGAACTACTATTAGACATTCAATTATCTCGTACATAATCACAGATAAGTAGGGAAGAAATAGAATTCTGTTCTTTCATTTCAACTTCATCGTTCGAACTCGTAAGTGGTGTAATTCTCACCCCGTGCTATACCTCAAGTGACACGTTGTAACACAGTCTCGTTTTCCATTGTTGTACGTGCATCTTCCGTTTCATTATATTGTGAATTGAAGTCTTGTTCATAGTACATATATAGAAAGAAAATCCTTCTCAGCCATGGGTTACAGAGTTCAAACCAGATTACACAATTTTGTTCGCCAAACGCATCTGTCCTGAGCTGCATCTGCTGCACCTGGTCATTGTAGACCAATTCTATCAAGGTCCTGTTTGACATGTCCGCACATCTCATCCTATGTCTCCCCTCTCTTTCTGAGGCCTTTAGGCACACTGTTCATAACCCTATTCGCTAATCTACAATTATCCATACGGGCAAAATGGCCAAACCAACGGAGTCTCTCTCTGCACAATATGCTGCTTAAAGGAGGTTGCCGACTGCTTTGCATAACCTCATCATTACTTGCAAAATCAAACCACCTAATGCAAAAAGTGCTAAATCATCAGCATAATCTAAATCAGAAATTTTCAGAACTCGGGACCATATAAGGTCAATATTTGTACCGTGCAGTGAAATTCGAATAACGTTATCAATATACAAGGTAAAAAGAGAAGGAGTCAAAATACACCCTTCGTGAACAATAGAAGCAACGCTAAACCAATTGCTACAAGCCTTTAGAAACTCTCACATACGACTCAGTGTTATTATAGAGAACTTTCATTATGTTAACTAACTTGTCTGGTATGCCATGCGATCTCACAATCAACCACAAATTAAGGCGATCAACAGAGTGAAAAGTCTTTTTTATAATCAACAAAGCTAGTAACCAAAAGTTTCTGATACTTTAAACATTTCTCAAGAATCTGACTATGTGAAAAAATCTGATCTACACATCCCCCACTAATTTTGACTACTCATCACGCAATTGTCCGTCTACCAAATTCTTAATTCTATTAAGCACAACCATGCAAAGAGCAACAGATGAAAGGGAGCTAGGTTCAAACCCCGAGTAAGGTATATGGATGTCTGCATTGTCCTTCTGATGAGGTCTCGAATTCCTCACAGATCTCCTCTATTATCCTGAGAGGCTCCTGCCAGACCTCTGAGGCAAGGAGTTGCTTGAAGGATTATTTCTTTATTAACACCTTATTCATACTTCTCTGACCCATAAACATTTCCTTATTTATATATTTTAAATAAATATAATGTTATATTTATTATAATAATTGCTATTTAATTTTTAAAATAATTATTATATTATTAATTATGACATTAAGGTGTCCCATGATAAGGAGGAACCTGATTTTTTCACCCAATATGCGTTCAGACAGGAGGAACCAAAGTGTGAGAAATTTGACACCATTCGTAAAGTGTTTTGGGAATGGAAGGGGACCAAAATTTCCTCACATGGAAATAATTTGAATAAAAACGAAGCAACGGACTATGAGAGCAAAGGTGGAAAACAATACTCAAACTCTTAGTAGGGGAGAGGCCAAAATGGTTTTCCTGCAGGGGGGGGGGGGAATTTAAAGAAAAATATTATGCGAAGCTCATAAAGGTTGTCCATCCTCGATTGCAGCATTGTAAAACAATGGGAACAAAATGAGTAATATTTACGACAGGAACAAGCATATTATACTCTCTCAAAAAAAATTCTCTACAGTTACTAATTTTTTATAAAACTAGCAAACTTGAAATTGTAACGCTATTAATAAGGGAAACATATATCCATACTTCTAAATAATAATATCTAAGTTTTTTCAATTTATTAATTCAAATTATAAAAATTAAATACTTTTTAAAAAGCATTGTGAAAGACCATCTAGTATCGTATTAAATAGAAGGCTCTTGTCAGATCTCTGTGGTAAGCAGCTGCTTGCGGGGATCTTTATTTCCTTTTTTGATTACTATATCCAAGGGTATACTACAGAAACGGGGCTTAAATTCCAACAAAGAAATGTCTTCATGGGTGTGTTGGGGGGAGGTAACATAGACCATATAACCATAATGCATTCTGAAGGAATTCTTTATCTGGGTCTTTAATGAGATCAAATCCTCTATGTAGGACCTCTATGGGATCAATTCCTGCAGCCTTGTCCAAAAGGAACTTCGTGCAATGCGAATCAAGTGAGTGCATCGCAACATTATTTGATGACCAACAAAATTATAATTTTATTTTGTTCCCCAATACAATTTTTCAATTTCATTGTAACTAAGTTTTTTAATTCACTGTAATATATAATAAGAAATGAAGAATGTTTAATAGCTTTTAAGAAACGTTTGCGTGCATGTTTTTCAAATTTCGACAACATCAAATATACGTTTACTGTGATTAAATGATTTTATGCATTATTTTTATGGGAACTGATATTTGGTGAAAATCCCACCAAATTAGTCTTTTAAATTTTTTGTTCAATTCCTTATTTTCTTTGACAAAAATAAATAATTTCTCTTATAACCTGAAAGAGCTGGAAAGCTCCTTAGTTGATAATATACAATTTATTGATCGTTTTGCTTCCTTTAGAGCTATTATAGTTTTGATGGTGTTTGCGAAGTGTTGTATTGATAATATATTTAAAAAAAGTGTTGTTTGCTTATCTGTTTCTTCATGAATTTATTTGGGAAAAAAAAAACCTCTCTCATCAAAAAAATATGTTTTCAAAAATGAAAACTTAATGTATTTCTATATATGTGCTGAAAGTTGTTGAAGAATTTATATTAAGAGCTTTTTATTTCCATTTTTGGGAATAAACGCAAAATTAAAGTGCAATTTTTTTCATAATATATATTAGCACGCTTGACTGCTGATCTAAGGGACCTGGGTTCGAGCCTCAGGTAAGGCATGGATGTGTGTGTCGTCATGGCATATAAACTGACAGGCTCCTGTCAGACATCTGTGGCAAGCAGCTGCTTGAGAGGGTATTTATTTTATTTTTTATTTATTATATGGAGTTGTTTCAACTTTGATTTTGGATGTGGCTATTTCACTTTTTGATAATATATAGAAAAACTCAAAGACAGGAATGAAAAACTTTTATCAGTCAAAATTGATCAGACGACTATAGAGATTTTATTTTAAAATGAATTAGGAATTTTCAAAACTCCAAATAATATCTGAGTACCTTAAATTCAGTTAAACAGTAATTATTCTTTCACCTATTAAGTTTACAATATATAATTTTGCTGCTAGGTCTACTGCGTTTATAGAGAAATTATCTAAATACGGTAACTGAGAAATCACAATTAATTGCAGAAAATTAAGATTAATATTCAATATTTTGCTAGTGCATTATTATCTTGTAATTATCAGTTTTAAAGATTCTGAATAATTATGTTTTTAGCACATATAAAATCTTATTCCGATATTTTCCTTCCTATACAATTACTCCTTAAATAGAAATCTTAATTTCGAAGTTTCAAAAATGTCCGACAGATGGCAGCATAAACCAATGAAATATTTTTCCCTTTCGATTATTCATGAAATTTCCACATAGCAACAGAATCAACTAATGTGTTCTCTGTAGTATTTCTTTTTTGCTGTTCGAGAGAGCAAGAAATTATTCCTTTAAGCTATAAAGCGATCACCCCAATATCGAAGGTTGCTGGACATTAACTGCAAAATTTTGGAACCGTTATGAAGATGCATCGAGAGCCACCAGTAGAGGCAAGAGTTAAGAGAGGGATTAATATTACCGGAAAACGCATGGAAGGTTGGGGGGGGGGAGAGCTGGGGCCAGGAGGTACGGGAGGGACTCATCGTCCTGTCATTATGAGTAAGAGGAGCAAAACTGGCAAATTGAAAAACTACATTGAAATAAAAAAAAAGTGATGGAAGCTTAAAGAATTGTGGTTTTGCAGATACTTTTAGCTTGTGTTATGTTCAGTGATCAGTATTGGATGTTTAACTAATAAGAAAGGTTTTAGTTTCAAGTAAACTATCAATTTATCTGTATCGCAGAAAAATGCGCTTTGTTTAAAAATAATCTGGCACTTGTGATCATTTTATACTAATTGATAGAATATTGTTGTTTTGTTTCAATAGCGAAGAAATTGTTTATGATTTAGGAATTTCGTTGCCTTAATTAATATATCAGTTCATGTATAGTTTGTTTATATATTTGGAATTCACGTTCGGTTGCAAAATATTCAAAACAGAATTGATATTCGGTAAAAATAATTTTATTCACATTTTGTGTTTTTAATATGTGTGATATCAGTTATATATTCTATTGCATGGCATGGAAAAATAATTCGGCTAAACTATTCGTGGTGAGACTCCACATATGAAGTAAAATAGGATAAAAATTATTTTCTCCATTACTATTTCGGTGTTAGGAAGTTTGTTCGTTTTTCATACCTTATTGCAACTACCAGTATAAAATTTAGATACAGTAATAGAAGTGTTATTATTTTCGTTTAATTAACCGACCTCATTGTCCATGATATAGTTCGAGAATGGTTTCTGCGAAAGCAGAGATTGTAATAAAATTGCAAAGGCGGGAGACTTCAGTCACAGTTACGCCTGTGAAATGCCTGTTTAATGGATATCTCAATGAAGTTGGCAATCCTCGAAACAGCCTACATAACTGAACAATACCGAAAGTGTAGAGATGATGTCATTTCCTGCATCACTAGTGTATACGATGTGTGGGGCATGTCATTCACGAATTACATTAGTGTGTCAAAGAATCAGAACACAGGCTTCACAATTTTTCTGATGGCCATTCTAAATAGCTGGACTCCTTCGCGATTCGACTTCTTTTGTGTGCGCGCAGGCGGATCAATGACTACTGGGCAGACTCACCCAGAAGGAAAGCTGTCCACGTGTATCTCGTCCACTCCGTGGATCTCCCGTTTCGTGCATTGGAACAGCCCAGAATTCGCCGAAACTTCCATTTCTGGGCAGCGAAGCTAGAGCGGTAAGGACGGCAGCTGAGGCGGCTTGGTCGCTTAGGCTTTTTTGGCTTACGTGTCCCCTTATGATAGGTGGCATGGCGGGAAAGCTCCGTAGATCGCTCCTCTAGGAATCTCTGTTAATCTCGACACCAGCGTTAATCTCGTCGTGGTGGTGGCCGCTGCGGCAGTGGAGGTGGTGCAGGCAGTCAGTGTGTTTTGTGAACTCGTAATGAGCGAGGTTCGAGGCGGTGGTGATTCTGTCTGCAGTGGGGAGAATAGTGACTCTACAATTTGGGCCACGGTGACGTAATTAATGCGAGTGTGAACTGTCATTGAAGGGGTGTACTCGGAGTTGACAGTGTGGCAGTGACTCTTTCTAAATTAGGTCTTCTGTTACTGCAGACAGGACTGTGGGCGCTGCGCTGGACGGATGGCCTGTGACCTTGTTCTAGGTGGCTCGAGGTTACAAATCCCAGTTGTGCTCTTCTGGCTCCGATTCTGAGGTCGCCCTGGGATAGAGCGTGCGGTGAAAGCTGCCTTAATACATCAGGCTTAGACAGCCTTCAGTAAGAGGAGGGAAGAAAGGAGCGATGTTAATTATGCAGAAAATTTCAAGTGATATACTATGTTTAATATTAAAGGCAAAGCGATCTCTTTTAAAAGCAATTAAAATAAAATTATTTATTCATATGGATTTTATTAAGATATTTGAAAATATTTGAAAATTAGTAACCAGATTTTAAAAATAAACAACTACCAATCTATTATTAGAAAACTTTACTCTAATAAGTTGTGCTACATATTTTTGATTATTAGGTTTTTTGAGCGGTTTTGTGCTTCACTGAGGAAGACGTAAAACCGGCTTCTTCGACGGTATTTCTCCGATCGCGTCGCGGCAACCGTCTACTCCCGCGACGGCATCCCATCGACGCATTTCACGGTAGGCTGAGTCACGATTTTCTGCAACTTAGATTTTCCTTTGTCTTTTGATCATAACAGTCTTTATGAGACTAATTTCTTCTGTTCTCTTTTTGTCTTTTGTGACTTTTATTTTATGATATCTGAACAGTCTTTATGAGACTAATTTTTATGTTCTTTTCAGAGTCTTTATGAGACTATCTTTCCGATTTTTTTTTTTCACAGTCTTTATGAGACTATTTTTCTGATATTTTCCCAGTCTTTCTGAGATTAGCTTTTAGCTTTGTACTGACTTTTACTGTTTATTGTTATAAATTTCGCCATGTTTTCTCTAAATGATCCGAGATTGAGCAGATCCTTTCGCTTCATGCTGAAAGGACTTGATATTAAGGATTTAATTTCTCCTTTCCTAGATACTTTTAGTTCTGATTTTCAAGACTTAATTGAAGTAGCGCGATCCATCAATCGTGGAGTTGCAATTGTCACACTTAGTTCTAGTGAAGCCACTGAAAGGCTCAATCAAACTGACGTTTTGAAAATAAATGAGACTCCTTTCACTTTTCTTGGCATTTCAATAAAAAGGGGCGGGGGTGGCTCAGTCGGTAGCACACCAGGCTCGTAATCTGTAGTTCCCAGGTTCGAGTCCCAGCTGGGTCAGCGTTGAGATTTATCTCCGCAAAAATTCCCCGCACTGCCCACGGTCAGTAGCGGACACCGATGGGCTTGGAAAGTCCGCCGTCCGTCGGATGGGACGTTAAGCCAAGGCCCCGTGTGCGGGAGAGCCATATCCTGTGCATATTATAGAGCACGCTGGATGGTCTTGACGGGATGCTACCATCTGTCTCCCAACAGTTGTTACAGTGGGTCCCCTCCCCCAACCTTCTCTGAGTCTTCGGGGTCCATGTGACCTGGCCATTTAGCCCATGGTGTGCAAAAAAAGTGCTGCTCAGAGGTAAAACAACCCAACCCAACCCTTCAATAAAAAAGGTTATTGTCTCAAACCTGCCATTTTTTTGTCTTGAATGAAGATGTTTCCAACGAACTGTCCAAATTTGAAGAAATTCTCCATATCGAAGATGAGTTTTACTTTGAAGAACGCTTTCAAAAAATTAAAACGGGAAATAGAATTCTGAAGATCAAGCTAAATGAGAACATCCCCAATTTCATTACTATTGCTGGCTTTAATGCCACAATTTACTATCCAGGCATCGTTAAATTATGCTGACGATGCAAATTGCCCGGACATTTTGCGGATAACTGCATCTCTACTTTTAGTCTCAAAAAATCGTACCCTTCAGCTTTTGAAAGTCAACAACATTCATTTATCTCCGCAAAATTCCCCGCCTTGCCCACGGTCAGTAGGGTACACCGATGGGCTTGGAAAGGCCGCTGTCCGTCGGATGGGACGTTAAGCCGTGGCCCCGTGTGCGGGAGATCCATACCCTGTGCACGTTAAAGAACTTGCTGGATGGCCTTTACGGGAGGCTACCTTCTGTCTCCCAACAGCTGTTCCAGTGGGTCCCCTCCCCCAACCTTCTCTGAGTCTTCGGGGTCCATGTGACCTGGCCATTTAGCTCATGGTGTGCAAAAAAGTGCCGCTCAGAGGTAAAACAACCCAATGTTAAAGAACACCCTGGATGGCCTTGACGGGAGGCTACCATCTGTCTCCCAACAGCTGTTCCAGTGTGTCTCCTCCCCCAACCTTCTCTGAGCCTTCGGGGTCCATGTGACCTGGCCATTTAGCCCATGGTGTGCAAAAAAGTGCCGCTCAGAGGTAAAACAACCCAACGTTAAAGAACACCCTGGATGGCCTTGACGGGAGGCTACCATCTGTCTCCCAACAGCTGTTCCAGTGGGTCCCCTCCCCCAACCTTCTCTGAGCCTTCGGGGTCCATGTGACCTGGTCATTTAGCCCATGGTGTGCAAAAAAGTGCCGCTCAGAGGTAAAACAACCCAACAACCCAACAACCTTCAACGGACGAAAATCAGCAGTGCAGCCAAAATACAGATAAATTGGAAAACTCGCTTCCTGAGAAGAAAACTCCAAATAACAAGATAAGCATAACTACAGAGAATCTTACTGGTAATACTTCTACTGGTTCAGAAAAACTAACCCAGCAAGCCTGCGAATTGGAAGTACCAGTCACACCTCTAAGACAGGAATTGAGAAGAAAGAATACAGTAACTTCGCCAATTGATTTTAACCAAAGACGGGAACCTAAAACTCCTGAGCAAACGAAGCGAGAAGTAAAAGATTTTCTTAGCTTCTTAAGCCTAAACCAAGACAAAGGTATAGAGGGCGTTTCAGAGAAAATCTTGCAACTAAAAAGAACAGTAAACCGTAATAATCAAATTTTGGTTAAATATCGTCCCTTTTATGCAACTGTCGCCAAATTTTTCATTAACCATCCCCCATATTTTGTATTATAGCAATGTGCACATTTTCTTGAGGTCTTTGAAACTGGAGGACTGACCAGGCTAAAGAGCGTCCTAGAATTGAACTATGAGAGCGATGAAAAACTTTTGCTTCTTTCCTTTCTTTCTTCTCTCTTTTCTTTTGTTCTTCTTCTCTTCCACCTATCAGCCTTCTTTCCTCTCTTTCTTCTCTCTTTTCTTTTGTTCTTCTTCTCTTCCACCTATCAGCCTTATTTCCTTTCTTTCTTCTCTCTTTTCTTTTCTTCTTCTTCTCTTCCACCTATCAGCTTTCTTTCCTTTCTTTCTTCTCTCTTTTCTTTTGTTCTTCTTCTCTTCCACCTATCAGCCTTCTTTCCTTCCTTTCTTCTCTCTTTTCTTTTGTTCTTCTTCTCTTCCACCTATGAGCCTTCTTTCCTTTCTTTCTTCTCTCTTTTCTTTTGTTCTTCTTCTCTTCCACCTATCAGCCTTCTTTCCTTTCTTTCTTCTCTCTTTTCTTTCGTTCTTCTTCTCTTCCACCTATCAGCCTTCTTTCCTTTCTTTCTTCTCTCTTTTCTTTTGTTCTTCTTCTCTTCCACCTATCAGCCTTCTTTACTCTTCACATTTCAACCGCACATCGGGACATCGGATTTTGCAGTGCCTTCTGCGGATTCCGATGTCTCGATGTGCGCTCCCTATTCCCACTTCTCATTTTTAGATTTTTGCTCTCTGCAATTAACCCAACTTCCCATTTATTTTCCCCCTATTTTGTGAAAATTTTTTACTTTTCCTGATTTTCTTTTAATTAATTTTTCATGGGCAGTCTCTGCCGCAGCTTAAGCTGCCTTAATTTCTTATTTTGTGATTTGCCTACGGCCAATTCAAATGAAGGAGGTATAGTCTTTGACTGGGACTCCGTTTCGTCAATAATGATCTTTGATCTTTTCGTAATTAGGTGTTCTCTTACTGAAGTGTGCAGGCCCTTTGACTTTAGTTCGATGAACTGTTAAAGAATGAAAGTTGATTGAAAGATGTGTGTTTTTGAGGCACAGCTGGCAGAGAACATTATATTTTGCTGAGGCTGTCTCACTGATCACAGGGGCGGGGGTGGCTCAGTCGGTAGCGCGCCAGGCTCGTAATCTGTAGTTTCCAGGTTCGAGTCCCAGCTGGGTCGACATTGAGATTTATCTCCGCCAAATTCCCCGCCCTGCCCACGGTCAGTAGGGGACACCGATGGGCTTGGAAAGGCCGCCGTCCGTCGGATGGGACGTTAAGCCGTGGCCCCGTGTGCGGGAGATCCATACACTGTGCACGTTAAAGAACATGCTGGATGGCCTAGATGGGAGGCTACCATCTGTCTCCCAACAGCTGTTCCAGTGGGTCCCCTCCCCCAACCTTCTCTGAGCCTTCGGGATCCATGTGACCTGGCCATTTAGCTAATGGTGTGAAAAAAAGTGCCGCTCAGAGGTAAAACAACCCAACCCTCGCTGATCACATTAAATTCGTTTAATCTCATGCCCGACAGCTGAGTGTCTGAATCTTAGTTCGACGGCACAAGGGATTAAGAGAAACTCAAGTGAAACTGATTTTAGATATAATTTGCTTTCGAGAGTTTTTCCTAATTACAAAGGGAGGGGGAGAGCGTCGGAATATTTTCCCCTTTGACTTTTCATCATAGGAGCACCTCTGTAGACAAAAATGCATTTCTGCACATAGTCGCGAATGTCGGACTACATTCCTGACCAATATTATTTTGATTCAACTCTCTGTTGTGTTTTGTCCTCACCCAGGAGAACTGAACAAGGGTTATCGAGACACAACTCTAAAATTTGGCCTCTTAGACTGAGCAGTACAACCAGTTGCTCTATGACGTCAGTGCCAGAGTTTCGTTGGTCCAAATGAAAGAGGAATTTTTCATTTGGACCAAATTTCCATGTAGAAAGGGTCAGGGGCGTTCGTGGCAAGGCTAGTGTTTTGACCTTCCAAGGCATCTATAATCCCCCTGAGGACAGGGTCCTCCATCTACATCTCCCTCAGCAGGGCTCAGTCTCCTAATTGGCTGGGATGGTGTGTGTCTTTCTAAAGTGCCTGTATGTTTCGCGACAGGGTATCAAAGAGAATATTATATTCCTATGGGTGATACACGACATCGATATCATAATCCTGGAGTGTGAGGTTCCACTTCGCCAATCTGTTGGAAAACTCTTTAAGCTTCATTAGCTATGACAAGGGGAAGTGATCAAATACGACTGTGAATCGATGGCCATAGAGATACCGTTTGAAATGGGTGATTGCAAATATTATGACGAGGGCTTCCTACTCGGTGGTGGAGCAGTGATGGATGATTCACATTCTTTTGAACTCACGCGCAAGATTTCCTATTAAAATTCCTAACAATAATAAAAGATTTTTGTGGAAAAACCGGCCGAGGGTGAATTCCCATCATAAGTTAGCTATTGTCCAATAAGATGAATTTGGATGGTGGAATGGTTTATTCATCTATAACATCATCATCATCATCATCATCATCATCATGAACCAGCCATAGGCTACGGAGGTCCAACCAGATAATGTTACTCTGCACAATATTCTGCTTAAAGGAGGTTGCCGACTCCTTTGCCTAACCTCATCATTAGTTACAAAGTTGAACCACCTAATGCCCAAGATACTGCGTAAGCATCTGGAATCAAAAGCATCTTGTTTCCTGTTATCTTGTTTACAAAGTGTCCAGGTTTCACTACCATAACTAACCCTAGAAAGACCCAAACTATTATACAGTCTAATTTTAGTCTTTAGATGTATACGCCTATTTCTCCACACTCTCCATAGATTCTTAAAAGTCCCGGCAGCAATCCCTATTCGTCTGTTAATCTCATGCCGCACATCACAATTATCTGTTACATAGCTCAAAAGAAAATTAAACTGTGACACCTGCTCAAGACTGCAACCATTCAGATTAACTGAATCACAGCCTGCCTGACCAGTTTTCATCACTTTAATTTTCTCTCTGTTTATAACCAAACCTACTCTACTACCAGTCTCATCAACAGCTCGAATGAAAGAGTTCATCTTATCAACATCATTTACCAAAAGGGCTAAATCATCAGCATAATCTAAATAAGAAATTTTCGTATCTCCAGTCCATTTAAGGCCAAAATCTTTCTCTTTAAGTGAATTTCGCATAACATAATCAATAACCAAGCTAAAGAGAAAAGGAGACAAAATGCACCCTTGTCGAACACCAGAAGTAATGCTAAACCAATTGCTACAAGCCTTACCAACTCTCACACACGATTCAGTGTTATTATAGAGAGCTTTCATTATGTTAACTAACTTGTCTGGTATACCATATGATTTCACAATCAACCACAAATGATGACGATCAACAGAGTCGAAAGCCTTTTTGAAATCAACAAAGCTAGCAACCAAAGGTTTCTGAAACTCAAAACATTTCTCAAGAATCTGCCTAAGTGAAAATATCTGATCCACACATCCCCTACCACTTCTGAATCCACATTGCTCATCACGCAATTGACTGTCAACCAGATTCTTAATTCTATTAAGCACAATCATGGAAAGAACTTTACCTGGAACAGAGAGTAGGCTAATACCTCTATAGTTATCACAAGAATTGCGATCACATTTTTTGAGAATAGGGATAACAATAGCTCTGGTAAAATACTTAGGAACCATGCCTTTATCATAAAAGATATTCAGAATTTTAGTCATCGAAGTGGTAACCGAAATATTTCCAGCTCTAAGCATTTCGGTAGTAATTTCATCTACCCCTGGGGATTTATGAAGTTTAAGTTTAGAAACAGCCAAAACAACTTCAGATTGTGCTATAGGGCCAACATTAAAGCCACCAATGCATCTATCCTCATTGCAAACAATGGGAATAGAACTAACCACATTGTTTAGAACATCACTGAAATGCTCAGCCCACCTAGCCATGACAGAATCCTCACCTTCTATAACCTTACTTTGTTTATCCTTCAATCCCTGTGTACCTGTCCGTTTTCTATCACACAAAACATTAACTATCTGGTACAGCTCTCTGCTGTTGTGTTGTCTAACTGCTTCCTCGGCTTTGTCATCCAGCCATGAAGCCAAACATTCTTATCAGCAGCTAACTGATCCTCTACACGTTTTATTAAGTTCTCTGTAGTGCTTTCTATTAGGACTTGTAGGGTATTGATTAAGAAAATTCCTGCAGTTCTTTATTTCTGAAAAAGCTTAAGTGCCTTATCACTCAGATAATTCTGTCTCTTCTGCTCCTTTTTTCCTAAAAGAGTACTGTTAGTGTCCAAAATAGCCTGTTGAAAATGATCCCATTCTTCCTCAATTTCAGTAGTAAGCATATCATGACTGTCATAATGACTAAGTAACCAATCATGGTAAGCTTTGGCTATAACTGGGTCTTTCAGAGCTTCAGTATTAAAAGCAAATTTTTTAACCCTAGCACAACACTTTTTAAGTTTAAGTTGTAAGAGACTTTTAGCAAGGTAATGGTCAGATCCAATTTCAGCTCCCCTATATGATCTGGTATTTCTAACAGAATTAGTCCATTTACTGTTAATTATTATATAACCAATCATATTCTTATGCAGCCCATCGTGTAAAACCCATGCGTACTTATGTATGTCGCGGTGTTTGTAACAAGTTTTAGTTATTTTGAATCCATTGTGTTTACTTACCTGTAGGAGACGTTTCCCATTGCTATTGTAGCTACCAATACCAAAAGGGCCTATCACTCCTCCCCAAAGGTCAGAGCCAGTACCAACTTTGGCATTGAAGTCACCTAGAACAAGGGTAATATCTCCTTTCTTGACAGAATTCAAAATATCCTGAAGTTCTCCATAAAACCTATCCTTCTCATCCTCATCGGCATCCTCAGTGGGGGCATAACAGCAGATAACATTCAAGTCTTTAACGCTTGTCTGAAATTTTGCTGTAAGAAAACTTTCATTAATGCACTCATATCCTAGAAGAGCATCACTAGCATGTCTTCTGAGAAGCAGACCCACGCCTTGGTAATGCTTATTGTCGTCCCTACCTGAAAAGAGAAATTTAAGATTATTTTTAAGAATCTGACCTTTATTTGTCCATCTGGTCTCTTGCAAGCCGAGAATATCTAAATTATAACGGTGGAATTCTTGTGTGAGGACATCAAGAGAAAAAGCTCTGTGCAGAGTCCTCACATTCCAACTACCTATGGAGAGAAAATGGTTAGTGGGATGTTTAAAGAAACTATGTTTATTGAGAGAGGGAATGCCGACAATATCAAACAGCTCCCTAATCGTAGAAATGGGGCAAAGACCCGTTCCCCCACTACTAAAGGCTGAAGCCATCTACACTGGAAGACTTCCTCCAATGTAGAATTTGACGATGCCAATAGAAGCAAAGAGTTCAAACAGAATTGGAAATCTCTGATGATACTTTTATTCAAACTTTGTGTTTTTGAATACGTGTGATATCAGTTATATATTCTATTACATGGCATGGAAAAATGATTTGACTGTACTATTCGTGATGAGACTTCAATATTTTTGTAAAAACATTTCAAATAAAAAAAGGAGAAGATAATAATATTCTCTATTGTTATTTTTGTGTTATTAAGATTGTTAGCTTTTCATAGTTAACAAAAGCACTTGTATAAAATTTAGACATAAGATTAGAAGAATTATTTCTTTCGTTTAATGTAGTGCCGTCCAACTTGTATAAACCCGCGGGCCATTTTTTGCTTTGCCAATATTTCTTATGCCAATAAAATAATATGACATAACAGGTAACTGAAAAATCAGTTATGTCACTTCACTAAATTATTGTATTTATACGAAAAATAACAAGTAATAATAAACGTCAAAACCCCTAAAAATTATTGTATTTATACGAAATATAATAACTAATAATAAACTTCAAAAACCTAAAAATTATTATATTGATACGAAAAATAATAAGTAATAGTAAATCTAACAAACCTCAATTTTTTTTTTACTTATAATATAATAAATAATGAATAATGAATTCCTTAATAATTAATGAATTCCTTAATTCTTTAATATGAATTCCAGGCATATGTATCGCAGACATATGTACTTCCGAATATAGAAATCATTTGGACTCCAAAATCTTTCATTTTTGGATATTTTTCTTTAGGTAAAAGTTTGAACAATTCTTTTCCAGTTTCTCTATTAGATGCAATAATTGGGTCGGTCTGAAGGTCACATAATTCCATTTGATATTTACGATCATCGGTGCTAATATCAATATTCAACGGATTACTGAATCAATTTAAATTTTGCTTAAGGTCATCTAATTGAGAAAATCTTCTAATAAAAACTTCAATTTGGATATCTAATTTAAGAACAAATTTTTCAAAATTAACTGTTTTATTAAGTGGCTTCATTTCTTCATAGAACTCTTTACAAGTTTCAAAATGAATTAAATTGTTTTCCTGCAAATATGACTTCAAAAATTGTAGTTTGTTCCTATACCAGTAACATGATTATGAAGACAGCACACGATTTGATCTGTTTTAATTGAGAGTGTTTTTGGTTGGGTTGTTTCACATCTGAGCGGCACTTTTTTGCACACCATGGGTTAAATGGCCAGGGCACAAGGACCCCTAAGGCTCAGAGATGGTTGGTGGAGGGGATGCACTGGAACAGCTCTTGGGAGACAGATGGCAGTCTCCAGTCAAGGATATCCAGCGTGTTCTTTAACGTTGGGGAGTTTTACCTCTGAGCGGCACTTTTTCCTACACAATGGGCTAAATGGCCAGGTCACAAGGACTCCGATGGCTCAGAGAAGGTTGGGGGAGAGGACCCAGTGGAACAGTTGTTGGGAGACAGATAGTAGCCTCCCGTCAAGGCCATCCAGCGTGTTCTTTAATGTTGGCTTGTTTTACCTATGAGTGGCACTTTTTTGCACAAAATGGGCTAAATGGCCAGGTCACAAGGACTTCGATGGCTCAGATAAGGTTGGGGGAGGGGACCCACTGGAACAGCTGTTGGAAGACAGATGGTAGCCTCCCGTCGAGGCAAACCAGTGTGTTTTTTAACGTTGGGTTATTTTACCTCTGAACGGCACTTTTTTGCACACCATGGGATAAATGGCCAGATTACAAGGACCCCGAAGGCTCAGAGAAGGTTGGGGGAGAGGACCCACTGGAACAGCTGTTAGGAGACAGATGGTAGCCTCCCGTCAAAGCCATCCAGCGTGTTCTTTATCGTTGGGTTGTTTTACCTTTGAGCGGCACTTTTTTCCACACCATGGGCTAAATCACCAGGTTACAAGGACCACGAAGGCTCAGAGAAGTTTGGGGTAG
This sequence comes from Ryuthela nishihirai, assembly GCA_038380435.1. Taxonomy (NCBI): domain Eukaryota; kingdom Metazoa; phylum Arthropoda; class Arachnida; order Araneae; family Heptathelidae; genus Ryuthela; species Ryuthela nishihirai. The sequence continues at coordinate 15,174 of JAWZYU010000417.1, read as the reverse complement.
AGGACCCACTGGAACAGCTGTTAGGAGACAGATGGTAGTCTCCCATTGGGTTGGGTTGTTGGGTTGTTTTACCTGTGAGCGGCACTTTTTTGCACACCATGGGCTAAATGGCCAGGTCACATGGACCCCGAAGGCTCAGAGAAGGTTGGGCGTGAGGACCCACTGGAACAGCTGTTAGGAGGACAGATCGTAGCCTCCCGTCAAGGCCATCCAGCGTGTTCTTTAACGTTGGGTTGTTTTACCTTTGAGCGGCACTTTTTTCCAAACCATGGGCTAAATCACCAGGTTAGAAGGACCCCGAAGGCTCAGAGAAGGTTGGGGAGAGGACCCAATGGAATAACTGTTGGGAGACAGATGGTAGCCTTCCGTCAAGGCCGTCCATCGTGTTGTTTAACGTTGGGTTGTTTTACCTATGAGGGGCTCTTTTTTGCACACCATGATCTAAATGACCAGGTCACAAGGACCTGGTCATTTATTATATATTATTTATTATATATTATTAACATTTCTCATCTCTCCGCATAAAACAGTCTCCCCTCTAATACTTTCTGTCTTCTCTCTTTCTCTTCTCGTTCCCTCAAACTTTCTCCTGACGAAAGGTATCATCTGCCCCTTCCAGTGGTAAGCATCCGCCAATCAGAAGGAACAAATATTAGCAAGGGCATGAGAGTTCTTTGATGTTGCACTCTCTACCACGTGGGTCGTTTCTTTTCCAGGAACCTTTAGTTGCTATGGTCTTGATCGCTCCCTAGGGATGCATTTGGTGGTAGCAGCGCCTTTGCACGTCGAGGCACAGCGGAAGTTCCAGTCTCTGGTGGTGTCATCACCGCTTGTATGAATACCGGACAGCAGACGAGAAGTTAAATTCTGGAGCCAGCCAGAATCCACCGGATGTGGCTCTCAAGTCTTTGGTCCCTGTGCCGACAATGCTTCAGAAAGGACACTTTTGTTATCGTTCTGCGTATATATGAAAATGAATGCAGAACACTCAGGACAAATATGCTTCGAGAATTATATTGCCAGATCTGGTTGGACCTCCGACGCCTATGGCTCTTTGATGATGTTTACGACGACGACGACGATGATGATGATGATGAAAGAATGTAATTAATTAAAAATAAAAAGGAAAATATTATTTTACAATTATGAGAATAAGAAAAAATATTTCATTATTTCTGTTTACAGAAAATCTAAGGTTAGGTGAAATTACTATCGAAATGCTTAAAGTTGGGAATGTGTCTGTTATCACATGGTTGACGGAAATGCTTGATATCTTTAATGATAAAGGTATTGTTCCTAAGAATATTATCAGAGGTATTATTATACCTATTTTTAAAAATGTTAATCGCAGATCTTCTGATAACTAGACGGATATCAGCCTATTTTGTGCTCCAGATAATGTCCTTTCATGGTTGTTCTTAACAGAATTAAGAATCCGATTGATGGACAACTGCGTGAAGAGCAGTGGGATTCAGAAGTGATACGGGATGAACAGGGTGATCCAATAGTAACAGAAAAGGTAAAAAGGCAATAATTCGAAAAGTACAGACAGTAGCACGATGCGGTTTTCACAGAAATGCACAGAAAGACATGGGATTTTTATTAATAACGAAAAATTTTGTTGCCAGAATAGTTACATTTGTCACTGACAGGTGGCGCTGTAGCGGTGTACAGAGATCGGCCGACGTCATTGGCCATGCTGAAAGAAGCTGTTCGCCATCATGTGACAGGAATTACAGCTGAAACCCTCTTCAATGCTGTGCAGAGTGTCGTGCGACGTCTGACAGCGATTCTCATGAATGACGGTCGTCACATTGAACATTTGTAATCCTAGATGCGTTGCGAACTACGCTGCGCCACTCCTCCCAACTGAAGCGCCACCTCTCGGTGGCAAATGTTACTATTCTGGCAATTAAATTTTTTGTTTTTAAAAGAATTCCATGTCTTTCTGTGAAAACCGCATCGTGCTACTGTCTATACTTTTCTAATTATTGCATTTTAAGTTTTTCTCTTACTTTTGGATCACCCGGTACTTATCAAATATACTATATGAACAAACGTATCCAGACAGTCGTTCATCCATAACTTCCTGTAGTATGAAAGGAATTAATGTCTCGTTGATACAACATTTGGTGCTACCACAACCCCCGAGTCTGCGGGAAATGCTTCCCACTATATTTTATTACGTTGCTGCTGGAATTGCCTGCCTTTCTGCCACAAGAGCATTAGCGATGCCGGTCACTGATGTCTGGCAGGTCGGTCTGGCTCGCAGCCCGAGTTCCAATTCATCTCAAAAGTGTTCCATGGTGTTGAGATCCAGGATCTGTGCAGACCAGTCAAGTTCTTCGACATTCCTCTCATCAAACCATTCCCGCATGGTCCTCGCTTTGTGGGCGGGAACGTCATCCTGTTGGTAGAAGAAAGGGTCTTCACCGAACTGTTGCCATCATGTTCGGAGTGCAGAATTGTCGAGAATGCCATTATAGGACCGTTCACAGGAACTATGAGGTTAGCAGTTAGTTAGTTTATACTGATTGATAGCATATTAGTGTTTTGTGTGATTTTTTAAGAAATTGTTTATGATTCATGTAATTTTATTGCCGTGTTATTAATTCAGTTTATTTATAGTTTGCTTATTTATTTTGAATTCGCAATCGATTGTCAAATATCCAAATAGAATTGAAAATTTGTAAAAATACATTTATTTACACTTTGTGCATTTGAATGCGTGTGATATCAGTTATATAGTCTATTACATGGCATGGAATAATAATTCGGCTAAAGTATTCGTGATGAGACTTCAATATTTTTGTAAAAACATATGACATAAAAAAGGAGAAAAATAATATTCTCGATTGTTACTTTTGTTAAGTTTGTCAGCTTTTTACAGTTAACAGGAGCTACCTGTATAAACTTTAGACATACGGTTAGAAGTCTTATTTTTTTTTCGTTTAATCCATTGCAGTTCAGTACTCTGTTACGAGTTCGAGGTAGATCTCTGCCGAAGCGGAGATTGAAATAAAAAATTGTAAAGTCGTAACTCTGACCATTCTATCAAGTTGCCATTCAATGAAAATTAATCTTCTGATAATCTAGTAAAATGCAATATTTCAGTTGCGAATTTCGACATTTAGTCAACTGATGCATCTATTCCGGTAAGTATTTCACAGCACACTTTCCTATATTTAATTATCATTATATCTTTCTGTCATTCAATGGACCAAACTTAAAAAAAGTCATCGGTACAATGGTTCGAAACTTAGAATGTTGCGCAAAATGACAATTCACGAACTTTTTAATGAGAGGGTGAATTTGCCATTCATCCAAAACCAATCTTCTCATAATCGGTTAAAAATACATTTCAATTCATAATTTGATATGACGATCTGGCCACCAGATTGCTTTAAAATGTTAGCATATTATTATAGTGGATAAGGTAAAAATATCTGAAATAAAATTTATCATAAATGTACATGTTAACAATAAATTGTTGCAACATGAAATTTACAACCTTTTTTTCCCATTGAATTTATCAGCTGATGTTTGTCATCTAATTAATACATGACTGTATTCTTTATTATTGATATTTATTTTTATATTATTGATACATGACTCTGGAACGTTTACTGCTAAAAATTAAAAATAATAAACCTTTATAAAATAATCATCAATAATTTCGTACGTCTTCCATTGAAACTACCGCCAATTGTTTTCATCGCAAAATTATTTTCCTCATAATTTTCCTCATAATTTTCCAATATAGAATTTTTTTGTTTTTCTAACTCATAATGACACAACGATGAGTCTTGTGTCTAAACGTTCCCTCCCACACCTCGTGGCGGTAGCTCTCTTTTCAGCTCTCTCTCCGTTCCATGCGCTCTCCGTTAATATGATTCCTCTCGTAACTTTTGCCTCTCCTGGTGGCTCCCGACGCATCTCCGAAACGGTCCCAAATTTTTAACAGTTAATGTCCAACATCCTCCGATTTTGGGGTGATCGCTTCATAGATTATAGCAGCCGTTCTCAACGTCGAATACGCCGTAAAATACTTTGGGGTTCGCAGTGAGAGTTTAAAAGTCGCTAGATAGTGTTATATATATATATATGTTTTATTTCATTCCCATTGTTATACTATAACTATAGTTTTATCTATCTGTATTAGGGGTACGCCAGTTACATACACATTTCCAGGGGGTACGTGAAGAATAAAAGGTTGAGAACCACTGATATATATGTTTTATTTTATTCCCATTGTTATACTATAACTGTAGTTTTATCTATCTGTACAAGGGATATGCCAGTTACATACACATTTCCAGGGGGTACGTGAAGAATAAAAGGTTCAGAACCACTGATATATATGTTTTATTTTATTCCCATTGTTATACTATAACTATGGTTTTATCTATCTATACGAGGGGTACGCCAGTTACATACACATTTCCAGGGGGTACGTGAAGAATAAAATTTTGAGAACCACTGATATATATGTTTTATTTTATTCCCATTGTTATACTATAACTGTAGTTTTATCTATCTGTACAAGGGGTATGCCAGTTACATACACATTTCCAGGGGGTACGTGAAGAATAAAAGGTTGAGAACCACTGATATATATGTTTTATTTTATTCCCATTGTTATTCTATAACTGTAGTTTTATCTATCTATACAAGGGGTACGCCAGTTACATACACATTTCCAGGGGGTTCGTGAAGCATAAAAGGTTGAGAACCACTGATATATATGTTTTATTTTTTTCCCATTGTTATACTATAACTATAGTTTTATCTATGTATACAAGGGGTACGCCAGTTACATAGACATTTCCAGGGGGCACATGAAGCATAAAAGGTTGAGAACCACTGATATATATGTTTCATTTTATTCCCATTGTTATACTATAACTATAGTTTTATCTATGTATACAAGGGGTACGCCAGTTACACACACATTTCCAGAGTAAAAGTTCGATTCCAGTATAAAAGTTTGATAACCACTGCTCTAACTAAAAATGAAACAAAGTTGAGCCCTGTGTATAAAAGTTCCCCACACGTAACTTGTGGCGGCAGCTCCCTTTTCAGCCCTCCCTCCTCCAATGCGCTGTAGGTCAATATGAATCCCTCTCTTAATTCTTGCCTCCTGGTGGCTCGCGACGCATCTCCATAACGGTTACAAATTTTTGACTGTTAGTGTCCAACTATCTCTGATAGTGGGATGATCACTTTTTAACTTCAAGGAATAATTTCTTGCTCTCTCAAAGAATGAAAAAGATTATTTCCTTTTTTCACATATGCAGAAAACTGCCCAGGTTGAATGAAGAAAAAAAGCCCCAGAGGATGAAGTTTCTTCCACCAAACTTCACAGCTGACGTGCCACAGTCAGGCAGACAGAGTTCACCTGGCATCCTCCACACCCAGACTCGTCCGTCAGACTGCCAGATGATGAGGCGTGATTCATCACTCCAGAGAACGCTGTTCCAGTGCTCGAGTCCATTGGCACCCTGTTTTACACAACTCTAACCGATGGTTGGAGTTGATCTTGTTGATTTTAGGCTTGTGTTCGGCTGTTAGAATTGGTCTATATTGACGAGATGCAGCAGATGTTGTTAAGATCGGATGTGTTTCAAGAAAACCATTTTCCACTCTGGTTTGATTTCGTAGCTCATGAATGCATGGGGGCGGGGGTGGCTCAGTCGGTAGCGCGCCAGGCTCGAAATCTGTAGTTCCCAGGTTCGAGTCCCAGCTGGGTCAGCGTTGAGATATATCTCCCCAAAATTCCTCGCCCTGCCCACGGTCAGTAGGGGACACCGATGGGCTTGGAAAGGCCGCCGTCCGTCGGATGGGACGTTAAGCCGTGGCCCCGTGTGTTGGAGAGCCATACCCTGTGCACGTTAAAGAACACGCTGGATGGCCTTGACGGGAGGCTACCATCTGTCTCCCAACAGCTGTTCCAGTGGGTCCCCTCCCCCAACCTTCTCTGAGCCTTCGGGGTCCATGTGACCTGGCCACTTAGCCCATGGTGTGCAAAAAAGTGCCGCTCAGAGGTAAAACAACCCAATCCAACCCATGAATGCATGGAGATTTTTTATGTATATATGGAGGGATTGTGAGAGTACGTGACACTCGAGATGTAGCGCGGGATGAGAATTAAGTCACTTAGGGATGAGTTGTTTCACCTCTGAGCGGCACTTTTTTCAAACCATGGTCTAAATGACCAAGTCACAAGTACCCCGAAGGCTCAGAGAAGGTTGGGGTAGGGGACAGACTGGAAAAGTTGTTGGAAGACAGATGGTAGCCTCCCGTCAAAGCCATCCAGCGTGTTCTGTAACGTTCACAGGGTATGGCTCTCCTACACACGTGACCATCGGTTAACGTAACATCCGACGGACGGAGGCAGACTCGATATAAAAGTGACGTTCAGACCTCTGTGGCATGCAGCTGCTTGAGGGGGTATTTATTTATTTATTTAAATCTCAAAGCTGACCCAGCTGGGACTCGAACCTGAAAACTACAAAGTACGAGCCTGGAGCGCTACCGACTGAGCAAAACCCGCCTCTAAGTCACTTAGGAGTTCAAAAGATGAAGTTGAAATGAATGCCACAAGAGGATTAGTGATGCCGATCACTGATGTCTGGCAGGTCGGCCTGGCTCGCAGTCGGTGTTCCAATTCATCCAAAAAGAGTTCAATGGGGTTGAGGTCAGGGCTCTGTGCAGGTCAGTCAAGTTCTTTCACATTCCTCTCATCAAACCATTCCCTAATGTAATCGCTTTGTGGATGGGATCATCGTCATGTTGGTACAGGAGAGTACATCTAGAGATTATGAGAGTACAGTCGCTCAAAAAAGTATCCGAACACTAGTGTCGATTACAGAATTAAGAAAAAAATATCTGGCAACATTTCTTTTTTTTACAAATTAGTGATCTGGCAACCTTTGTACAGTCGCTCCAAAAAATATCCGAACACTATGGTTGATTACAGAGTTCAGAAAAAATATCTGGCAACGATTTTTTTAGAAATTTGTGATCTGGCAACCGTCATTTGACGTGACACGGCGGTTGCCAGATCGTGTCACTACTCACACGATCTGGCAACCGCCGTGTTGATCTGCAGTGTTGATCTGGCAACCGTCAGGAGATCGTCGTATCACGTCAAATTTTATGCAATTTACGGAGTGCTTTTTAACGTTAAAATAGTTTACATCTGAAGGTCACCTTTTTTACACAATAGGCTAAATGACCAGGTCACAAGACCCCAAATGCTCAGAGAAAGTTGCGGGTAGAATATCCACTGGACATCTTTTAGGAGACAGATAGCAGCCTCTCGTTAAAGCTAACCAGCGTGTTCTTTAACGTTGGAATATTTTACCTCTGAAGGTCACTTTTTTTCCACACGATGGACAAAATCGCTAGGTCACAAGGACCCCAAAGGCTCAGAGAAAGTTGTAAGGAGGATATCCATTGCACAGCTTTTAGGTGACAAATGGCAGCCATCCACGAAGGCTATAAAATGTGTTCTTTAACGTTGGAGTTGTTTTACCTCTGAGCGGCAGTTTTCTCCCGCACAATGGGCTAAACGGCCAGGTCACAAAGATTCAGGGTACAAGGACACTCTATTGCACATGACCGCCACTATCGACCGCATGAGGTCAAATGATTTCCACGCCGATTACATGAATGTAAGGGGCGGGGGTGGCTCAGTCGGTGGCGCGCCAGGCTCGTAATCTGTAGTTCCCAGGTTCGAGTCCCAGCTGGGTCAGCGTTGAGATTTATCTCCGCAAAATTCCCCGCCCTGCCCACGGTCAGTAGGGGACACCGATGGGCTTGGAAAGGCCGCCGTCCGTCGGATGGGACGTTAAGCCGTGGCCCCGTGTGCGGGAGAGCCATACCCTGTGAACGTTAAAGAACACGCTGGATGGCTTTGACGGGGGCTACCATCTGTCTCCCAAAAGCTATTCCAGTGGGTCCCCTCCCCCAACCTTCTCTGAGCCTTCGGGGTCCATGTGACCTGGCCATTTAGCCCATGGTGGGCAAAAAGTGCCGCTCAGAGGTAAAACAACCGAACGTTAAAGAACACGCTGCATGGCCTTGACGGGAGGTTACTATCTGTCTCCCAACAGCTGTTCCAGTGGGTCACCTCCCCCAACCTTCTCTGAGCCTTCGGGGTCCATGTGACCTGGCCATTTAGCCCATGGTGTGCAAAAAGTGCCACTCAGAGGTAAAACAACCCAACCCATGAATGTAAAATATCGTAATGACTTGTGTTAGATCATCTAGTATCTAGGATATAGCGAGGGGAATAATAATTCTAAGGTCACTTCCCCTCCCTAAAAATTGTGAGACTGAAATATAAATGATTTCATTTTCTAAGTTTTTATTTGTTACTAAGCTGTAGGGTAGTATATATCATTTTATACAGTTTATCAAGAGTATTTGATATTTTTGCTCAGTACTTTGAGGATAATTTTCTTCCATCAGTTTATAAAATTTGCTTGCCTACCCCTTGAAAATGTTTTTCTGCTACATGAATATAGCTTGCAGAGAAGACATTGTGTATTCTGTTACTATGTGGAAATTTCTTGCAAATGGAAAGGGAAATTATTTGATTGGTTAATTCTGCCATCTGTCGCACGTTTTGGAAACTTCGCATTTGAAAATTCTATTTAAATTCTAATTGTATAGAAAGAGAAATATCCAGATAAGATTTTATATGTTCTAACGAAAACATTAAGAGTCTCTATAATTGATTACAACAAGAAAACAACGCAGTAGCAAAATATGTAATATTAATCTTCATTTTCTGTAACTAATTGTGATTTCTTAGTTAACCTCTTCAGATTGTTTCCCTAAAAAACAGTAGACCAAGCAGCAAAATTATAAATTGTAAACTTAATAGGTGAAAGAGCAATTACTGTTTAACAGAATTTTAGGTAATTAAAATGAATTTGATTTTTCAAAATTCATAATTCATTTTGGTAAGAAAGTAGTTCAGTTTCAAGTAAAATAGCAATTTATTTGTATCTCAGAAACATGTGCTTTTAAAAGAAAATCTGATATTTTGTGATTAACAGGATAATTTTATAGTGATTATTGATAGCATATTGGTGTTTTGTGTGATCAGTTAAGAAATTGTTTATGACTTCTGTAATTTCGTTGCCTTAGTTATTAAATCGGTTACTTTATAGTTTGTTTATTTATTTCGAATTCACGCTCGATTCCCAAATATCCAAATAGAATTGAAAATCTGTAAAAACAATTTTCTTCACAACTGTTTTTTTTTTTAATACGTTTGACAGTTACATATTCTATTACATAGCACGGAAAAAGAAATCGCTTTTCATAGTTAATAAAAGCTACCTGTATAAAATTTAAATATACAGATAGAAGTTTTATTTTTTTCGTTTAATCGCTAGCTGCAGGATCGAATTTTCGTCGTTTCGAGTAATCCGACAAATGCGAAATTTGTCGAAGTGTCGAAGATATTGGCCACGTGCTGTATCACTGCCCTTTTGCGGCAGCGGTTTGGAAGGACATATGTAATTGGATGAGAATCCAGAGCCTCACACTAGAAGAAGTTCTTTTCCACACTAATGGGACCAGAAACAATTATGTGATGAATCTAATGCTGGCCACGACGAAGGCTTTACTTTGGAAGGGCCGGTGCTATCGTCATTTTAATGTTTCTCATTGGTCGCCCAGTACTACCTTTAATGTCATTTGTAAAGTTATTCAGATGAGTAGACGCGCCGACAGAGGTTTCAAAAAGAACCCTCTGTTTTGGAAAATTTGGCGCGATTTCCTTTTTTTGTAGTATTTTATTTTGGTTTTTCCGCGGCCTGCGTGCCCGGATTTTACCCTGCGGTCCTTCACTGGACCACAGAGTGTCCTTTTAGTGTGTTTTTGTAGTATTGGCTTCGGCCACGTTTTTTGTTTTTTGTACCAAAAACGCTTAGTTGACTCGCACTCGCTCGTTGGCGCGAGCGAGTTGCGAATTTTTTCTCGCTGCCCCCTTGCTCTTGGCTGCCGTTCACAGGGCGCCCTCTATCGGAATGACCCGTATAGCGCATGGCTACCGTTTTTGGCGCATGTTTCTTTGCGTTTTAGTGGCTCGTTGATTATTGTTTCTTCAAGTTAATTCTTCCTTGTAATGTGAGAATGGGATTAGGGAAGCTATTCTATTTCTTTTCTAGTCCTTCTCATTTCGTTTTCAATCTCTCTTTCTTTCTGAAATGAGTTGATTGGTGTGTGAAATAACCGCTGAGGAACTTACGTTTTTACGTTACGTTTTTTGGCGGTTGAAGTTCTGAGAATGCAAAGTTAGGTCAGGCGGAGTGATTCAAGGAGCTCAACTCTTTAGAATCACGAGGCAAGTAGACTTTTCATGGCCACACTGAGAATTCTCACTATTTCTATATAAATAGTGGGTTTTCGGATATTAATTGCCAAACATTGGTAAAATTTAAGAAATGAATGTTTTCATCTTTGAATAGAATAAAAGTGTATGCAAAATTAGTCACGTGGTGTAAGCCATTGAAAACCTTGCTGGGCGGTGGAAAAATAACGCAAGGAACTGGCTCCTCTCGCTGGCTAGGTGGCTTCACTCCAATGCACAAATTTGCCATATTTAGAGGGCGCTGCAATCGAAAAGTTTACATTAAGCCTATGGAAGCTAGCACTCTTCTCCCTTAGACACTCCTTAGTTGAATGGCAACTTCATCCTCACAGTAAACAGTTCGTACGTTATCGTTTTCCGCAACATTCGAAATTTCGAAACAAGGTACTAATGACTTTTTAAAGTTAGGTGCATCGAATATTAGAAAGAGGGAATAATAATTATATATATGAAAGTGTACTGTGAAATACTTGCAGGAATAGATGCATCAGTTGAATAATAGTCGAAATTTGTAACTGAAAAATGTAATTTACTAGATTATTAGAAGTTCACTTTTCATTGAATGGCAATTTCATTGAACAGTCACAATTACTCCTTTAGCATTTTATTTTTTCAATCTCCGCTTCCGCAAAGACCTTTTGGAACTCAGATGCCAGTTGCAAATGCCACCAATTAAACGAAAACAATTTTACTTATATTTATGTGTCTAAATTTTTTCTGGTGATTTTAGTTAGCTCTGAAAAGCTAAGAAATCTAATAACACAAAATTAACAATCGATAATATTATTTTTATCCTTTTATATTTCATAAGTTTTTACAAAATATTGAAGTCACATCACGAACAGTTTAGTCGAATTATATTTCCATGCCATGTAATAGTATATGTAATTGATAATACACGTATTAAAAAATACAAAGGGTGAATAAAAGTATTTTTAAAGATTTCAATTCTATTTGGATATTTGGCAATGGAAAGTGAATCCCAAATAAATAAACAAACTCTAAATGAACTGATTTATTAATTAAGACAAAGAAATTGCATAAATCATAAACAATTTCTTCAATAATCACACGAAACCACAATATGCTATCACTCATTATAAAATGAACCCAATGATCACAATTGCCAGATTTTCCTTCAAGCAAAGAGCATTTTTCTGCGATACAGATAAATTGCTATTTTACTTGAAACTAAAAACTTTCTTATCAGTTAAACATCCAAAACTGATCACTGAACATAACAAAAACAAAAAATATCTCCAAAATCACACTTCTTACTACCAACGCACACAGATTACGATTAATCTCTTTCTTCTATAAACAGATTCTCCGAACTACTATTAGACATTGAACTTTCTGGAATATAATCACAGGCAAGCAGGGAAGAAATCGAATTCTGTTCTTTCATTTCAACTTCATCGTTCGAACTCGTAAGTGGTGTAATTCTCACCCCGTGTTATACCTCAAGTGACACGTTGTAACACAGTCTCGTTTTCCATTGTTGTACGTGCATGTTCCGTTTCATTATATTGTAAATTGAAGTCTTGTTCATAGTTCATATATAGAGGGAAAATCCTTCTCAGCCATGGGTTACGGAGTTTAAACAATATTACGTAATTTTGTTCGCCAAACGCATCTGTCCTGAGCTGCATCTGCTGCACCTGGTCATTATAAACCAATTCTAACAAAGTCCTGTTTGACATGTCCGCACATCTCATCCTATGTCTCCCCTCTCTTTCTTTGGCCTTTAGGCACACTGTTCATAACCCTATTCGCTAATCTACAATTATCCATACAGGCAAAATGGCCAAACCAACGGAGTCTCTCTCTGCACAATATGCTGCTTAAAGGAGGTTGCAGACTCCTTTGCATAACCTCATCATTACCTACAAAAACAAACTACTTAATGCCAAAAGTGCTAAATCATCAGAATATTCTAAATCAGAAATTTTCAGACCTCGGGACCATATAAGGCCAATATTTGTATCGTGCAGTGAATTCGAATAACGTAATCAATACACAAGATAAAAAGAAAAGGAATCAAAATACACCCTTCGTGAACATTTGAAGCAATGTTAAACGAACTGCTACAAGCCGTAGAAACTACCACAAACGACTCAGTGTTATTATACAGAACTGCCATTATGTTAACTAGCTTGTCCGGTATGCCATGCGAACTCACAATCAACCACAAATTAAGGCGATCAACAGAGTGAAAAGTCTTTTTATAATCAACAAAGCTAGTAACCAAAGGTTTCTGAAACTTTAAACATTTGTTAAGAATCTGCCTATGTGAATAAATGTGATCTACACATCCCCCACTAATTTTGACTACTCATCACGCAATTGTTCATTAACAAAATTCTTAATTCTATTAAGCACAATCATGCAAAGAACAATTAATGAAAGTTACCAAGGTTCAAACCCCGGGTAAGGTATATAGATGTCTGCATTGTCTTTCTGCTGAGGTCTGGAATTCCTCACAGATGTCCTCTACTATACTAACAGGCTCCTGCCAGACCTCTGAAGCAAGTAGTTGCTTGAGGGATTATTTTTTATTAACACCTATTTCATACCTCTCTGAATAATAAACATTTCTTTATTTATATATTTTAAATACAATTTAATGTTATGTTTATTATAATAAATAATATATAATTATTAAAATAATTATTATATTATTAATTATTATATTAACATGTCCCATGGTAGGAAGGAAACAGATTTATTTCACCCAATATGGGTTCAGACAGGGGGACCCAACTTGTAAGAAATTTGACACCATTCGCAAAGTGTTTCGGGAATGGAAGGGGACCAAAATTTCTCCAAATGGAAATAATTTCCTTAGAAACGAGGCAACGGGCAATGACAGCTCATGTGGACAACGATACTCAAGAACACTCCTCAATTTTTCTATTCGCTAATATACCAGAGTAAAATAAATTGTGGTTTATTGTGTATATGCAATAATCTATTATTAAGAAAATAATTTTTAATCCATTACAGCAATAAAGTATGCATGTTTATTATCTACATTAGAAAAAATTACTTATTTCTCTCCTAAATTGTGGAACTTTTTGCTGTGGCGGAGTATTACATCTTCGAACTTAGATCTCGCATTGATGTGGCCTCTTTTCATTGGTTGATTTTTTCTCTGATATTTAAATTTTGACTCTCCATTCTTTATCTGAAATGGAGTATAGTTGAATGATGATATTCAAATTTCGTGTTTTTAAGTTTCGCACGACATTTTACTGGAAAATACCTTCATTTCTTTATTTTAGACATTGTTTCCACAAAAGTTTCTAATTTTCATCTGTGTTTCTCTCTGACTCTTAATTTCGCTGAAAGATAACACATAACGACATATTCTCCTAGCTGGTGTTCCTTTTGACAGACTTCAGACCACACATGAAGTGATAAAGGAACTGTAGCAATGATACGAACTCACATAATTTCTTAGACGACTGTGCAAAAACTTTGAATGAACAACATAGCGCGTAACTCTAGTTGTAATTATTACTTGTTAATTACTCTCACAATGTGTGGGTTTGACACAGTCGATTTTACTTGTTTACCTAACAAGTTAATCTGTGTATTTACTATGGATCTCTTTTTTAATCATATATACGATTGAGCGTTATCGACCTTCTCATTAACATCTGAAATTCAATAGCAACGATTGGAAAAAGTTGCATTTCTTTGAATATAGATGGCGCTGTGTCAGCCACGTCTCAGTGAAGAATTATAAGGTATTATTTGAAAAATTTCGGTGTTCGAGGGTGGTACAATGGTAGTGCGCTCTGGCATGAATGTGGAGAGTTGCGGGTTTGATTCCCGCCTTGTCGGCGATGAATTTTTTTCAGAATATTTTAACTAATGTTTGAAGCATATCTCTACAAGTAATCTGTGTATTTACTATGGATCGTTTTTTAAACATTACACATGACCAGAATGGGGCTCAAGGTCATTAATTCACCTGACCATCTACAGCAAGGGCAAAAAACCTTTCAAAAATCACTTAACAAGCATCACATTCCAAAATTTTCCCAAATCTCTTATTCAAAAAACCTTAAAATAAGGATACTAGCTTTATAACACTTGTGCTAATCTAACATCACTCTCCTAACATTAACCTCAGTGACAATGACGCTATGGATGCTCTCTTTTCCAGCAAGTAACTTTCTAATCAATAAAAAAATAAAAATAAATAAATACCCCCTCAAGCAGCTGCTTGCCACAGAGGTCTGACAGGAGCCTGTCAGTTTATATGCCAAAGTAGAAGGTCTGAGAGGATGGCAGGCCCTCAGCAGAAAAACGGCACAAACAGCCATGCCTTACCCGGGGCTCGAACCCAGGTCCCTTAGATCAGTAGACAAGCGCGCTAGCCACTCGGCTATGTAACAGCATTACAACATGATAATTACCTGTGACGCTAAGAGAACTTCGATGAGGCAAACTTATTCACGATAACAAATACACAGCATCGATGGATTATGAACAAGACTTCAATTTCAATATAGTGAAAAGGAACACGAACCTAAAACAATGAAAAAAGAGACTGTGTTACAACGTGCCACTAGAGGTACAGCACGGTTTGAGAATTACGTCACTTCCGAGTTCGAACGATGAAGTTGAAATGAAAGAACAGAATTCTATATCTTCCCTTCTTGCCTGTGATTATATACCAGATAGTTGAATGTCTAATAGTAGTTCGGAGATTCTGTTTACAGAAGAAAGAGATTAATATTAATCTGTGAGCGTTGGTAGTAAGAAGTGTGGTT